>OY757932.1:256726-321726 GCA_963585895.1 Sepioteuthis lessoniana | reverse complement strand
TAGATGAAATAAAGTTCTTACAAAATAGAGAAAAAGAAATTTCTCAGAAATGGAAAGAAAAGAGGATGAATAAATTAATAAAAAAATGTTTACAAAAAAAAAAAAATGCCCAGGAAAAGAAAGAAAGATAGAAAGAAAGAAAGAATTTGCACACACACAAAAAGAAATAAATGAAATAATTAGTTTTCTGTAAAAGGAAAGAAAATAAAATCTGGAAATAAAACATGAATGAGCCGATAAAACAAGGAACGTGCTTACAAAAGAAAGAAGTCTAGTCATCCGGGGCTGTAGAAGAATCCTTCTCACTACAAGTATCTTGATTATGTCGATAAATCATCGGATGGTGACGCTCCACTCATTGAGCTTTGGGGAATGTGGAGTACTCCTTTATAACCATTACTCCCTGGTCCACTCTGACTCGGACTGGTAGTACCTGTTTGCATCCTATCGATAGCTCAAATAGAAATGGTTAATCCTTTTCAATACTTGAAACCAATTGACTATGTGCAAACGAATGAAGTATGTTAAATAGAATTATTAGTGTTGAATGGCAATACTTGAAACCATTTTCCAAATCAAGGGGCTCTGAGTCGTTTAAAAATAATGTTACCTACAAACTATTTCGTTTACAAACCATTTGCATTTAATAGTGTGTGTGTGTGTGTATGTGTGCGCGCGAGCGCGCGTGCGTGTTTGTTAGCAGGATTTGTCATTAAATTACCTACAAAGGTTGATATGGTATACAAACCAACCAAACAACCGAATTTAATCAAAAAGAAAGAAAGAAAAAAATGCTTAGAAATGAAAGAAAAAAAAATGCCTAGAAAAAAGAAATAAAATGTTCAGAGAAGTGTAGTGGGGAGGGAATGAAGAATAAAAAAAAAAGAAGTAAAAAACGTGAATGAGTTGATAAGATAAGAATATGCTTATGAAAGGAAGGAAAAGAAAATGCTTCGTAAGAAAGAAAAGAAAAGAAAAGGACTCACTGTAAAAAAGGAAATCCCTCCCCTCCCCACCAAAAAACAAACCCAGAAAATGTTCGGACATTCTAAGGTAAAAGATATAAATAATTCAAATCTCCTTTTAAAATTCTCATGTGGAATTGTGTCTGACCGAAGTTCTTAATTGTTCTTTTATTGACAATTAGGAGGTTAATCATCGTTCCTATGTGCAGCTGGGTCAGGAACATCGTTAGATGGAAAGTGGGGGTCAGGAAAGCAGTGGTTTGGGCCAGGGGTACCTTGCAGCAGTGTGGGTGGGGGTTGTACGAAGTAAGCAAGACGGGGCCGGGAACGGGGGGTAAGGTGTTTCGACCCGGATTATTCAAGTAGACACACAGCCGGCTGTAATCGTTATAATTCTCTCTCTCTCTCTCTCTCTCTCTCTCTCTCTGTCTGTCTGTCTGTCTCTCTCTCTGTCTTTTGCGTTTGTTTGTGAGTAACAAGGATTCAGACTTAAAGCAAATTTTAATTTGCCACTAAACTTTGTGTGTGTGTATGTGTGTGTGTTTGTGTGTGTGTGTGTGTGTTGTCATTATTGTTGTTGTTGAGTTTTATTTGTTTTTCCTTTTCTTTCTTTCTTTTTTTTTTTTTTTTTTTTTTTTTGCTAACATCTCTTTGACACATCCCCTTCCGCAATTTGCCTGTTTTTGAAATTCAATTTTTTTTGCTGTTTTTATTCTTTCAGATCAACATCTCGTTGTCGTTTTTATTGTTTCCTTTTTTGATTCCGTAATCATCCTCTTTTTAAATTTAAATTTTTTGTTTGTTATTGTGGTCGTTTTACGAATAAAATCTTTTCCCCTCATTTCTAGATCGTGTTTTTTTTCTCCCCTTTTTTTGTCGTTGTTGTGCGTTTTCTTTTTTCTTCTTTTCTATTTAATTTATTTTTGTTAGAAATTAATTCAATTTTTCAGTTTCTTTCGATTTTTCAAATTATTTACAGTTTTTTCTTTCTTTCATTTTCTTTTTCACTCGTCCCTTTTTTCATTCTCACTTGTCTTATTTTTTTCTCCTTTAGGTTTTCTTGTTCGTTCCTCGTTTCTTTCTTCGTTTATTCTGCTTTTTCATTCTTTTTCTCAGTTTTCGTTTCGTTTCGTTTCTTTCTATTTAATTTGAATTTTCATCATTTTTCTCTTTCCTTTTGTAATCCTAACTTCCTTTCGACTTTCTTTCCAAATTTCCTTCTTTCCAGCATTTTCTTTTCTTTCACCCTTTCTAACCCTAATAAGCCCTCCATAGCACCCTTATCTTTTTTTCATTTAGCCCTTCCTCATTATTTTCTTTTTTCCATTTTCTTTGCTTTCGGTAAATGAGATGCATCTCAGTGTAAAAGAAAGGGTCACTCTCATTATTCTCATTAATAAACTGTCGAAACAGACACTTAAAACAACACCAACTTGTCACATAATATTTCCCATATCTTCCCGCCAAATTTGGTTCCCGCTTCTTTTTGTATCCAGTCCTGTGCGATTCGTTCATTACTTGTGTAACTTTAGTCGAGTCAAAAAAAAAAAAAATCGTCATTAATATTGCTTCTAAATGACAGCGCGCCAAAACGACAGACCCTTGCAGACGACACTAACATCTCTTTGGAATACTATTTCTTTTTTCCTTAACCTGCGCGACTAAAAAAGATAAAAATAAATAAATAAAATGCTCCTCTTTACTTCCCATTTAATGTTTCAAGAGCAGCTGGATTGTTTTCAAGGACTTGATATTGACAGAAAGAGACAGACAGATAGAGATAACTTTTATCCTTGCGTTGTTTTTTTGTTGGATGGAGTACGCCATTTTATTTTAGGGGCTTTGTATTTGCCTTCCGAACTTTATTTCCGAACGGTGAACTGACTGTAGATTTCCTGCAAGCAATCGAAACAAACCAGTTTCACTATTTTCGATGCAGCCATTTGAACATTCGGTTTTTACATCTAAGGTAAAATTACATCCATTTTTATCAGGCCTTTCGACAGAGCTTGGAATATGCCCCCCTTGCAGAGGTGAAAGACATCTCCCCCCACCACTCAAAAGAGAGTGTCCTGGGTATGACAATAAACTGAATCCAACTGAGGAGCTCTCGCTCTGAAACTCTAGACAGTGTAGAGTATCTCTTCATTACCATAACTCCCAGGTCCACTAAGACCCGGAATAGTAATACCAGTTAGGTTACCATTCATGAGGCAAATTGATCTGTTAGAAAATTATTCAAATTAGATGGATAACTGTATGCAAATTATTTATATTAAGAATAGTTACATTAATCTATAATTGTATTCTAAGAATTATTATTATTATTATTATTATTATTATTATTATTATTTTGTGAGTTTTTCAAACCAACGTTAGCTGATGGTCTTTCACTGGAGTCTGAATGACAGCAAGTCTCTTCAAGTCTCTAGGACTCTTCTCAGTGTTCTGGCCGATTTTAACATTGCTGTAGTCTGGATGATCATCGCTTGTCCTCCAATTTCCAACTCTTCCATATCAAGCCTTTGGGGATTATTTTGAGCGCAACAATTACAATTGGTATCATTGTCACCTGCATGTTCCATAGTTTTTTTTTTTTTTTTTTAGTTCTCTGGCAACGTTTAAGTGCTTGTCTCTCTTTTCGTTTTCTTTGATTTTCTCTCTGTGGTTCGCCGAAACGCCAAAGTCCACTTGTCGACAGATTATCTCTTTTTTCTTTTTTATAGACTATCACAAGGTCTGTTCTTCTGGTGGGGATTAGGTGATCTATTTGTGTCTCAAAATCTCAGAGAATTTGTGTGTTTCATTCTCCATAACGGATTCTGGACTGTGTATATATTATTTGGTAGTATGGTTAAATTTCAATTTCTTGCACAATTCCTGGTGGATCACTTTCCCTATTCTGTCGTGTCTGGCCTTATACTCTTTTTGCTCTAAGTTGCTGCATTCGCTTGTTATGTGAGTAATCGTTTCGGCTCTATCATCACATAAGTTTCACTTATTATTTTCTTGCATCATATCTATATTTGCTTTAACAGTTTGGTCCTTATAGGGTCGTTTTGTGCTGCTATTAAAAGAGATTCTGTTTCTCTCTTGAGGTTTCTCTTTCTTAGCCATGTCCAGTTTTTCTCGAATGAGATTTCGCCATTTTGTTATTGGAAATATTCATACAGTTGTTTTTCTTCTCATTTCTGTTTCTTAGTTTTTCTTCTTCTGTTGATTATTATATTGCCTTTGATGTTTCTGGTCGTTGTAATTAGTCTTTCTTTGCTCTCTTTAATGTAGACTTCGAGTCCTCGTTTTGATGCGTCCACGTAATCTTCTATGCTGGCAAGTCCTCTTCTTTCTTCTTTTCATGGTCCATATGTTATCTCCACGTAATCTTCTATGCTGGCAAGTCCTCTTCTTTCTTCTTTTCATTCTCAGATGTAAGACCTTATGCATCGCCATTAGTTTTCTTCTTTTCTGATCCATTTATTGAAGTTCTTCCCTTGTCCATTTCAAGAATGGTCCTGAGTATCTTACAAGGTGTTGGGAGCCAGAGTGTTTATTCCTTTCATGAAATTCCTGCGATAGAGTTTGGTTTTGAGAAGTTATTTCGTTAATCTGGAAACTCTTTTTTAAATTTTTCCCTCACCTTCACTTGTTTGAAGGCGTTTACTTCGATTATTCCGAAGTACTTGTAAATTTCCTTTTCTCAGAGCGTTTTGATTTTTCTTGATTTCGTACTTCTATTCTATTATTTGTCTTCCACGTCTTATAATGAGCATGTTATGAACGGTTCACCTGACCGTCCCACTCAGTGTCAATCTGGTCACGGCAACCAAATATGAAAATGGCTGCCGTGGAGTTCACTCGACCACTCGACATCAGACCTTCCCAAGGGGGAGGGGGAGATCAAATCTCAGCCGAATCAGCTGTCTGCCCACATTGTGAATTTTAGATTCAAACGACTAGATTCAGTGTTCACGTCGAAAGCCGAAATAACCGGACGGGTTGATCATTCAATAAAAAAATAAATAAATAAATAAAATGTTGAAGTCCAGAGAACGAACAAACACGGGATTGAATAATGAAATAATAATGGTTTTAGTAAAAAGAAAATCAGTTAACAATCGCGAAATAATTGTTGTTATTTCGATGTTCCTTTCTCCTGGAAACACAAGCAGAATATCTCGGAATCTAGCCCCAATCTTGCGGCGGTCAATCTAAGTCCACGGTCAGTCTTTCTCACTTAGACTCACTAAGTATTCTCAGTGCGTTACGTTAATCTTTTCTTCAGCTTGTTGAAACAATAGAGATGTGAGAGGATTTATTTATCTCCGAGTCTGGTGCAAGGTCCTTTCTATGGGGGCCTCAAGTCAAGTCCGCAAGGTCTCTCGCCGCACTGCCAACTGTCGGCAAAAATCCGGTTTATATAATTGTTTATTCTGTTTTCAAGGGGGCGTATTCCATCAACGGCCCTCTTTTTAATGAAATCTTCAACAATTAATTCCATTCACTGTGGCTTTTTGTTACCTCAACAGTGAATCTCTGTGTCAGTTACTAGGAGGGGGGGTTGCCTCTCTACAACTTTTGGTGCGACTGCTACCATAGGGCTTCGTCCTCTTTCATCATGCAGGGTTCCTATCTTCTTCTCCGCAAGGGGACGGCTCTTTTCACCTTATGTGATTCATACGCCATCACTTCCAAAATTAACACAAAATTTTCCATTTCTCCAAGGTTGATTTTTCTCAGGCCAGAGGCTTGTACCAGGGATGACCTCTTGTAACCTTTTATTTCCTGCTCATCATTTGTTTTGACTAGTGATTTCTCCGATTCTAGCTTTTATTTCTTTCTTTCCTTCACTGGTTAGAAAAATCAATTTCAATGCCTTTGTAATTTTTCTATTAGCCAAAAATGAAACAATATATCTCTCTCTCTCTTCCTTCTCATGGTGACAATATATTGCATCACAATTTAGAAAATAACAATGTATTGCTGCTGTCTTCAAAAATCCACGCCGAATAGTATTTCTACCTGGCTAGACTCTGCCACCCCAATCTGCTTTGTTACAATGGCATATTTTTCTATGCCAAATTCCATCCCAGAAATACAATACAAACAATAAGTATATACTGATTGTATATACTTATTTGTTTGTATTGAAGTCCCTAATTATTTTTCATTTTGTAAAATGCTTGAGGTCGTCCATGTACATTAGGTGATTAATCTTTTCCTGCGATTTAGTAAGTTTGTAGCTCCCTGTGCATTTTCAAAGTATATGAGTGAGTAGCATCATCGCTATTACTAATAGTAATGGTAACAGCGTATTTCTCTGGAATATGCCTCCCTGGATTTTCACTTCAGCTAAATATTTCCCCCTCGCTGTCAATTCCACTTTTCAGTTTTTCATGGTTTCCGCGATGGACTTTATGTCTTTGATGGATATCTTGTACGTTTTGAGACAGTTTATTATTGAGCTTTGCAGGGCAATGTCGTAAGCCTTCTAGTAGTCAATTCATGCCATAGCTACAATTTTCCGTCTCCTTTTGCTTTCCTTGAGGAGGTGTTGATCAATGTATAGATGATCACCTGTTCTTCTTGTTCCCTTGTGAAATCTATGGCTTATTAGAGTAATAAATCTCCTATCTCATTTGTACTGTTGAGATTTTTCACATCATATATAGACACGTGATCGATCTATAGCTGTTGGAGGCGGTTCCTTTTGGTGGGGTCATTTTGGATTAGGGCAGTTTTTCCTTTGGTCATCTATTCGGGTACATCTGTTTTTCTTAGCATCTATTCATTTCAAGGACCAGTCTGTCGTGGACGAAAGTGAAGAATCCATGGATGCTATCATGGCCTGGCATTTACCAATTCAGCATGTTTTTAGTGTTGCTCTAAGCGAATCTAGAAGTATTTCCGCCTCAAGGCCTTCTTCGAGTCGGTATAATTATTTTTCCATATTATTCATCCATTCAGCTTTTCCGTCATGTTCTTTCTGTTCCCATATTTTACTCCAAAATTGGTTTGTTTCCTTTTCATCTCGTTGTTGGTATGTCCTTGTGCATTCTTTACTTACTTCTTGGTAGAATATTCTTTCTTTATTTTGGAATGTCAAGTTTTGTCTGTATTGCTTGACTCTGTCTCGGTATCTTTTAAGTCTCTCTTTTTTCGTCAATATCTTCCGATTTATCTCCCCGAGTTGTATTGTTCGATTTGCCTGCTGTTTTGTTTTTGTCTTTTCAGGACATATTCCCGAGTATTTTTCCTTTCCTTAGCATCTTCGTTTGTTGTCCTAATCTCTTTATCTGTGTTTCCAGTCCAATTTTCCATCCAGGTTTTGAATTTATGTTCGTGTTCCTTAGGGGCGCACCGATTTTATCACAGACTAATTTCGCCCCCGCATAGATCAGCTCGTTTAAATCCGTGATTTTTTCCGTCGGGATATTTGTTAGTAATTTGAGTATCGTTTCAGTTTTTACCTTCACTTTTTTCCAGTCTTGGTTTCTGAGAGATGGTAATGTAGTCGTCTTTTCAGTCCTCATTTTCTTTATTAACACAACATGTATTTTATATTCTTGTTTTGGCGTTTGTTTTTTTGGTGTTGGGTTGTGTGGTATTTCGGTTTTCTGTATTTTGTGTTTCAGTTTGGTTTTGATGTTCTTATTTTTCAGTATTTAACGTCCTGGTTAGCATTGTAGTATCTTGTTGATATGTTTCCCTATATATTTATTGGTATATTTCCAGTCTCTCAAGGTCAGAAAACCAAGCTTTCTTTATTATCGTTTTAGTTTGATCAGGAAGTCATTGGGTTATATTAAATCAAGTGCATTCTGCCCAAATTTCAATCATTCCTTTTTTATACCTTCTTTGTGAAAGGTTGCTCCCAAAATAACAGTGAAGCGCTCTCTTGTTGTCTTCTCTTGTCCATTTTCTCCGTTGGTGTCTCGGAGTTGAGTGGTTGCTTAGTTCGTTGTTTGTGTACCTGAAATTAGAACAGCCAACATTCACAGGATTCCGCTTCTGTCCCCAGTTTTGTATATCAAGGGAGCACCGGCTGATTATGACACTTAATCCTGTTGTCTAGGTTCCACCTTGAATTATGTTTGGATTTGTCATTTTTTCATGGGTACTTTATTGTGGCTATACCAGACCCAGGGGTTGTTTATTATCTGCGCTTTTGTCACAGATGTTACTAAGTACTCTTAAAGTAAGAGAACATTTAAGTGGGTCACCAAAAATCGTTTTAAATTCGCAAAGTGTTCCCTTAGTTCAAGTCCCAAATGAACATTTTGTTTTTTTTATCTCATTTTTATTTTATCTGTTACATTGGCTTATAACAGATATTTTGTACTTTAAAACCAGAGTAATTTTGTGGCATTCCTGTATAATGATTTTTGCTTTTTGAGAATCAAATATCATTTATGTCTTCCTGTTACTAATAAGCGGCTTTGGTTAAAAGACTTGGTCACGTGACTAAGAAGACTATTCGATGTCTTCTACAGTAACACGTCACTTATAACTCAAACCCTAACCCTAACCCTAACCTTAACTCTAACCCCTAACACCCTGACCTTAAAAATATAATGGGACATTTAAAATATAAGTAAGTAAAGTTGGCGACCTTAGTCGAGAGTGACCCGAAGGCTCACTTTTCAATAGCTACTATACCAAGGGGCAGGGAAGGGCGCTACTCCATGCTGAGTGCTAAGCAAGGCGGCATCAAGTACCATTTTTAAGTCTTTGATATAACTCGACCTGGGATTGAACCCCGGGTCCTGACCCATTGGCGAACACTCTACTCATTAGGCCAATGTCACGTTTACAGTCGGACCTGGCCGATAAAATGAAACGCAGTTTTTTCCAGGCAGCGGTTGTGCCGATACTGCGATGTGGATGCACAACATGGACGCTAACTAAACGGCTGGAGAGGAAACTAGACGGAAATTACACAAGAATGTTGAGAGCAGTATTGAACAAGTCCTGGCGACAGCACCCCACGAGACACCAACAATACGGACACTTGCCCCCCATCACGAAAACTATACAAGTTAGACGGGCCAGATACGCGGGACACTGCTGGAGAAGCAAGGACGAGCTCATAAGCGATGTACTCCTGTGGACCCCCACATATGGATGTGCAAAAGCAGGACGAGCAGCACGAACTTACATACAGCAACTATGTGAGGACACAGGATGTAACCCTGAAGACCTGCCGGAGGCGATGAATGATAGGGAGAAGTGGCGAGAGAGGGTCAGGGATATCCGTGCTGGCGGCGCGACATGATGATGATGATTAAAAATCGAGCATTCATAAATGAATCAAATTTATGCATTGCATAACATATTAGGAGTTGATATGCCGTTAAGCAAATAAATAAAGCCAAATATTATCATTCTACTCGTGGCGAATTTTTCCCACCAGCGTTAGCTAGTGGTCTTTCCCTGGAGACGTGAGCAAGTTTCCTCACGTCTCGAGGACTCTTCTCAGTATCTTAATTGATTTTAACTGTTCTATGGTTTGGATTGTCTCGATTCTCCCTCTGATCTCCAATTCCCTCTGTCTCTTCGCAAGACCTTCGAAGATACCAACTAAAAATTAGTACCACTGTCACCTTCATTTTTTTGTGGTCCGCTCGAACAGAAAAATCCACTTGACGACAAGTTCTTTTTTTTTTTTTTGTAATTAACACAAGACTTTGTCTTCTGGCCGGGATTGGATGGTCTGTTTATATTTCAAACACCCAGAGAATTTTATGGGTATCATTTTCTAGTTCACTATCTGGTTTGTCCAAATACGATATGTAAGCATGGTCAAACTTCAGTCTTTTGCATAATTCTCTGTGGACAATTGCCCCCACCCAATTGTGTTTAGTCTTGTATTCCTTTTGTACCAGTTCGCAAGCCCCTTTTTTGATTTTTTTTACTCCCACTTTCTTTTGAGGAACGTATTCTATGTCCCAATGACAGGGTTGATTTTAACTACGTATTTTATACTTACATAGCAATCGTATTTGTTACATCTAATTTTTTTTATCAATAAATATAATTGTCATTTCCATATTGTCAAGTAAAGTTTATATGTTGTCATTTATAGACTACCTTTTTTGCTAATGACACCAACTATCAACTGTACCACCAAGTGGGACATGGTATGATTAGTGACCTTCAACTGGCCACCCCATGTGCGGTAAAAAGGTCACCCACGAGCACTGTCTTAGCTCAAACACAGTATGATCTTCTTAACTAATCAAATTGTAAATTAGTTACCACAGCATGCATATACTCTCAACCGTTTCGTGCGTTATTCAAATCGGCCGCGTGTCAGACCACTGAAGATTATGTATTCATTCCACTCACCACGGGGCTAAAATGTGTTACAAGGTCGGTTTAGTGTTGGCGGAGGCTACTGACGAGTTACTAGTGATGAATTCGAGAGGACTTATCAATATTCAGTAGAGGAAACAAATGTCAAGCAAAGACTAATTAGAAATATTGAGTAAAAATTACATAGAATCTCCACAAGAACGACGTCCATACTTTCCCATCTCTCTCCCACAGGACTATTGGGTAGGGAGCATTTTGGAGACAAAAGTCTGTACAAAAGAGCACCTAAATTTGGAGGTTCTCAAGAGCTCCCTTCAATGAGATTGGGGAAATCACCCAGGCTCTTTACTCCCTAATCCAGGGCTGGGTTAGCCATAAAATAAAATAAGTATTGATACTTACGGTACCTAAAAAAAGGAAGGGCTACTAGAAGAGAAAAGAGCACAGGAAGAGAAAAAGGCCACAAGAAAAGGGCGCTAAAAGAGAAGGGAGCCCAGGAAGAGTAGGGGGTTGAATAAATGATTTTATGCTTTGTAACGACCGGATTCGCTGTAAAACCAAATAGGTTAATGTAAGACTGAGATGAAAAATTAGATGAAAAATTTATCCAATTTTGTAAACTATTTCTTATAGGATTTTTTAACTATGAATACAGCATTTACTCTAGTATTTGATTTCTTGTCGTAATTTGCTTAGACTTTTTGCTTTGATGTGGCATGAAACCGTATGAATGGGACACCGAGTTTTTGATACCAGTATTAGCTAGTGGTCTTTCACTGGAGTCTAAGTGACAGCAAGTCATCTCAGGTTTCCCGGACTCTTTTCAGTATTCAGACCGATCTCTGCAATGCTCTAGTCTGGATAATCTCGATTCGTCCTCTCATTTCCACTTCCTTCAAGTCCCTTCTGCAAACACTTGTCGACCATTCCAAGTGCATCAACAACAAGTGGTATTACCGTCACCTTCATATTCCTCACCGTTTTTAGTTTTCTTGCAAAGTCCAAGAGTTCGTCTTTCTTTTCGCTTTCTTTTATTTTCACTCAGTAGCAAAATCCAGCAGAGGACAGATTCTCTTTTTTTTCCTTTTGCTAATTACCATTAAGCCAGGTCATCTGACCAAAATTAGGTGATCCATTTGTATCTCGAAATCCCAGAAAATTTTATGCGTCTCATTCCTCAGGACAGATTCTACTTTGTGCATATACCAATTGATAGAATGGTCAAATCTTAATATCCTGCTCAATTCCCAGTAAGACGACTTCCCCAAGCAATCGTGCATGGTTTTGTACTCCTTCTGTGCAAGTTTGCTGCATTTCGTTTTTATATGATTGATTGTTTAGTGTTTGTCACCACATAACTGACACTTGCTATTCTTTTGCATCTTATTTATTTTTTCGCTCTTATATAATTGGTCCTCATTGCGTTGTTTTGCTCTGCTATTAGAAGAGATTCAGGTTTTTTAAAGTTTTCTTTTTTTTTTTTTTTTTTTTGTCATCTCCAGATTTTCTCGTATGAACTCCTGACAGTTTGTCACTTGAAATATTCATATTGTTATTCTTTTTCCCGTTTCTGTTTCTTCGTCATTGCTGTTTTTCTCTGTTGCTGATTTTCTCAATGGTTTCTGTAATTAGTTTTTCTTTGCTTCTCTTAATCTAGTCCTCCAGTATTCGTGTTAATGCATCTACTCTGCCCTCAATGCTGGTGATTTCTCTTCTTCTTTCTTTTCTTGACACATGCAGTCAATTATTATTATTTTACTCCTAGTGGGTATTTCACATCAGTGTTAGCGGATGGTCTTTCACAGGAGTCTGAGTGACAGCAAGTCTCCTCAGGTCTCCAGGACTCTTCTCAGTATTCTGGCCGATCTCAACAATGCTATAGTCTGGATGGCCTCAATTCGTCATCCTTTCGAGTATTCTTGGTCCTTCTAGGCATGTACTCAGTAGCCTTGGCCCAGGAAATAGCTGCATGCCAGGGCTGAGTTTATTCGCTACGGAGCATATTAGAGGCCTAGGCATATACCAATATGTACACAAGTTTCGTGATTCTCAAGCACCCTCATCAACGGGAGTGGCAAAAAATACACCAAGAAACACTACTTGCCATAATTGATCTTTTTCCAAAATGTTTTACTGCTCCAAGAATAAAGGCAGATTCTTTAAAATAATGATTTGAATTTTTTCTTGCAATAACATGTTTCCAAGCATATAAATATTTCCCTGTATTCGATACAAATTTTATGAAAGATGTTTGCAAATCTTTGTTGCAGAAACTATACTGCACTTTTTCTTATTGTGCTAGACATTTTAAAAATATCTTTTTTTTTGACGGGGGGGGGTTAAAAACTTTTAAAAAATTTCTTCTTCGCCGATGTTTCTTTTCCTTTGAGGTCATTTTGGTGTGTTCCAACTGACCGGAAGTGAGACGGCGGATATATTGAAAGCTTCATAAAAGCACAACACAGACGACCTCATTTTTTTTTCATATGACACAAAACCTGTTGGATGCGGGGTGGGAAGAAGCCAAACAAGTACACCTAATAAACAGTCTCAGTCACTGGAAACTGCGCACATCATAATAATGGGATTCGATAGAAAATTATTGACTGGATTTTTTAGACGCTTCATTAATTTCATTGGCAATTTTATTGTTACACAGTTGCTGACTGGTTGGTTGGTTGGTTGGTTGGTTTTGCGGTATATCAACTGCTGACAAAAAATATGGCATTCCTCCGTGGAAATAGGGATAATGTAGACGTCTTACGAAGATGTAGACAAGTTATGGGTAATCTTTTTCAAGAGACGGGCCCCATGTGAGACTTGGCTAATCATTAGACAGTTTTACTTGAAATGATTATGGCGATTTTCCCTTGAAGGTACCCCAGTCCTTTTCATTACAGAATACCAAACGCAAAAGCATCTGATTTAGAAATTGGGAAAAAATTGATTTTCTTCTCTTCAGTAAAAAAATATTTTCCGTAGAAAATTGAACGGCAACGTTAATATAAAATGCATAATAAAAAAAAGGTTGTATATCGAGTAAGATTGGTTTCTAATCTATTCAGTTGACAATAGGAAAAAAATTGGTTGAAAAAATTTTTTCCTTGAGAAAAAATTATCCTATTTACCAACCCCTCCGCTCGGGCAGGATATGACACAACGTCAATTTTTTTAAGCGGAGTTTAACAGGTTTGAATTCAGAGTTTTCCTTCTCCTTGACTAGTTGCCTAACCAAGGCTGAAGAACCTAGTCTGTCCTACTATTTACCCATAGCTGGAGGGAGAATAATTAGATTCATACCTTTCCCAAGGGTATTAGTGCTATGTGAAATGCAATGAGTTTCGTCCAGGATTTGAACTCGTGTCGCCGAGTTCATTTCCTATGACGATAACAATTACACCACGGGCACCTTGAGAAAAAATTATGAACGTTTCTTGTTTCTAAAATAAAAGATGTGAAAATCTTTTAATGTTTTAAAATGCTGAAAAAAATATTTTCAACGAAAGGTCAAAAAGTTCAAGAAACATGGAACTTAATCCTTGATAAGTATGTGGTCTAATCGAACTGTTTTATTCAATTGAACTGGGGAAAATGATTTGATTGGTTTGGTTGGTTCGGTTTTAAGGTATATCAACCCTTGTAGATTATTTAATGCCAAATCCTATGTATATACATATTCGATTTTTTTTTTAAACATATGAGTTGTTGAAACATTTTAAAATAAGCTAGAGCTTAATTGTTTGCACACAGTCAAATGGTTTCAAGTATTTTTATAAAAAATAAGTAATTCTATTTACTATTGATCTTCCAAGGTTCCAAGTATTGCTATTTAATATGAATAATTCAGTTAAGTGTTTCAAGTATTGCAATAATGATAACACTAATAATTCTTTTTAACATTACTTATTTATTTGCACACAGTTAAATGGTTCTAAGTATTGCTATGTAACACTAACAGTTCAATTGAAAATCAGTCATTCGTTTGTACACAGTTAAATGCTTAAACAGTTTTTTTTTACCCATAGATGGGACCCTAATAGGTACTACCACTCCAGGTCGGAGGGGACTTGAGATTAATGGCAATGAAGTGGTACTTCACATCCCTCAAAGCTGCAAGACTAGAGCCGCACCATCGGTTTATTGTCATATCAGGACACTCGTTGGGTGGGGGTCTTACTCCTCTGCAGAGAAGCAGTTGGCGTATTTTACAGCCCCAGCCGGCTGGGCTCGGAGAAAATATGTTTAAAAATGTAAATCAACAATAAAAAAAAAAAACAAAAAAAAAAAAAACAATGAAAAAGTAATATACAAACCAAAAAATATGCATTTAACATTATGTGTGATCTGAAGTTAGGCGGGATTTAATCGAAAATAATTGAGTTCATTTGTTTGACACTTCGTTAATTTCATTGGCAATTTATAGCGGGCTAATTAGTTGGTTTGAGGGTAAATCTCGACCCTCGGGTTATTTAATGCTAAAGTCATTCTTCTTCTTCTTTTGTGTAGGAAATTATATCACTTCAAGCAACTAATTATAATCATTTGTAAACAATAATAGTTTTACGAAACTATTCTTAATACAAATAATTTGCCCAGTTTCAAATTGTTTCAAATATTCTTGTCTATTACTAATAATTCAGAAGTCAAGCCCAGTTGGTAGGAGTTGAAGAATACGCCAAGTGTATCTCTGCAAAGAAGTAAGACTCCACCCCACGAGTGGTCTGGATATAATACTAAACTGCATACGATGGTGAGGCTCCAGTCCAGGAGTTTTGGAGACTGTGGGGTACCCCTTCATTGACATTACTCCCCGATCCACTCTGACCTGGAGTGGTTGTACCTGTTAGGGTTCTATCTATGGATAAAATAGAACTGTTTAATCAATTGACTATGTGCTTAAAATAACTGATGTGAAATAGAATTATTTGTGTTAGATAGCAATACTTGAAACCATCTAATTTTGTTCAAACAAATGAACTTTGACTTTGTTCAAATGTTACCAAAAAACTATTCATTTGTAAATCGTTTTTGTAAAACAAGATTTGGCTTAAATAATCAACAAGGGTTGATATGTCAAAATCCAACCAATTATACTTGAAACCATTTAACTGTGTGCAAACAAATGATTAATATTAAATTAAATTATTAATTGATAGCATTGCTTAAAACTATTTGACTGTGGCAAATAGAACAATTAGCGTTTGAGAGCAGTAAAGTAAAACCTTTTAATTAGTAAGTAAAACCTTTTAATTAGTGAAAATATATAAGATGTGACTCGTTTAAAAATGTTACCTATAAACTATTCACTTAAAAATCATATGCATAAACAGAATTTGGCATTACATTAAATTAAATGGCTATCGATAAACCAAAAAAACCTAACCTAATTTAGAAGTCAAGATATGGTGGTCAGGTTGGTAGGTTGATTGGTTTGTGGCATGTCAACCCTTATTTAATGTCAAAGTCACTCCTTTTTAAATGCAAGTATTTATATGGTTTCAAGTAAGGAATTATTAGAACCATTTAAAAACAGTAATGACTTGAAGTAACTATTCTTGATTCAAATAATTTGCACACATAATTTCAAATATATCAATAATTTATTCATGGTCATATTGTTTCGAATATTCATATAATCAAAAGAAGAAGGATATGTATAATATTAATGATGCAGGTTGGTTGGTTGGTTGGTGGGTAAGTTTTATAACATGTCAATTCTTGCTAGATTAGTAAATTCAAATTTTTTTTTTTTATGTGTCAGAGTTCTGGACTGCAGTCACGAAGTAACCGAGTTCGAATACCAGTTGCAGCGATTTCGTCCGAACCTTTGGGAAAAG
The DNA here is from genome assembly GCA_963585895.1 of Sepioteuthis lessoniana. Classification (NCBI taxonomy): domain Eukaryota; kingdom Metazoa; phylum Mollusca; class Cephalopoda; order Myopsida; family Loliginidae; genus Sepioteuthis; species Sepioteuthis lessoniana. The sequence continues at coordinate 305,612 of OY757932.1, read as the reverse complement.
TACGACCCTCCTAATCCCTCCAGCTATCGGTTAGATTGAATTACTGCTGTTCATCTACAAGGATAGATTTGGCATTAAATAACCCATAAAGATCAATATGCCATTAAACAAAGAAACCCAACCAAATCTATGATTTCAAGCAAGTATTAATCATAATCCTTTGTTAACAATTCTCGCTTTCAGTAATTATTCTTAATAAAAAATAATGTTTACACAGCTATATGGTTTCAAGTATTCCAATTCTACTAATAATTTGCAAGCAATGTTGGACTAATTATAAATACCCGACAAAATAAAATCTATTGTTAATATGCTTAATTATGAAAACGACAACGAGGACAGGAAATAATGAATAATCACACAGTTATGTGGTTTCAAGTATTCCGATCTAATATCTATAATTTGTATGCAGTTTTATGGTCTCGAGTACTTCTAATACTAATATCAGGTAAGCAATTATTAGGTACTATCACTCTTGGTCAGAGTGGGACTGAGAGTAATATTAATGAAGGGGTGACATCTCATAGCTGCATACCAGGAACCTCACCACCGGATGTAGTTTAGTATCATTGTTTTTACAATAGTTTGGTACACCATATTAACAATTGTGGTCTCTATACTGTATACAGTACCAAAATGTAACTTTACAATCATTCTAAACTGGTAAAGACTTTATACTTAGTTGCAATGTCGATGTTTTAAGAGCCATTATATTAAAAAAGTTCACTGCCATTTTAAACAGGTAAACATTTCATACTTCGTTGCTATGTCAGTGCTTAAAGAGCCAGTGTATTAATAAAGTTCTCAATCATTTTAAACAGATAAACACTTAATACTTCGTTGCAATATCAATGTTTTAAGAGCCAAATGTATTAATGTCGTTCAAAATAATTTTAAACGTTATATCAAACAGATCAATTTGAGCAATAGATGAAACCCTAGCAGGTATTACCTCTCCTGTTCAGAATGGATCAGGTAGTAATGATTCCACACTTTTCAGGGTTCTAAAATTTGAGCCTCACCACCGAATAGTTGGGACTACTCTCCTTATCTGCAAGAGGCTATTCTCTTTACCTATAGGAAGCGTCATCTCGATATAAAAGGAAAGACACAAAGCCATCTTTCTCGCTTTTGTCCAACCTGCAGTAGAAGCAAGGAATTGTTCTCTTTCGTAACTGTTGCATCACGCGTTCCTTCATTTTTCTTATTGTTAACTATACTTAATTTATTGAATGAAAAAAGTAATGGCTAATAATGTTCTGCAGTCTATATAAATGCCTCTTGAATCTACGTACAATATACGTCAACATCTTTTTATTGCGTCTAAAATGCATCCTGAGCATAAAAGTCTTGGGATTCCAATTTTGAGTGGAGCAGGGGAGCTTATAGTAACAATCAGATGATACTCCAGCGCAAAATCTTTTGGATTTAAAAACATAAATATGCCATTTCCAATGTATGAAAAGGACTCGGTTAAGATTTTATTTGGTTGACTGATAATTCTTAGTAGACATAAAGTTTTGGCTGCGATTTAATCGCTGAAGCCACCGTTGATCTACTTTAAACCTTTTTGTATACATCTTATTCTTTCTCTTATATTTATTGATCGGGAAGGAATTTCTGGTTTTCTACCCGGGACTTTTTTGGGTGGCTTTGGGTTTATCTTGGTGTTCACGTCCACTTCTGTTCATATAAATGGGTGCAACGACTTCGATTTTCGACGTGTTTATTCACCCAAATCCCCACGTCAACCGTACGGTTGGAGAAATACTCAGTTCATTACGGTACCTAGACTGCTCTCCTAAATCTACCTAACTGACCCCTTTTCACAGCTGAACCAACCAATCAGAGAACTGCCAAAATGGTCAATCAAGGGTCAAGTCTTGTCTATCATATCATTGGCTATGTTCCATGACTCTTTTAACGAATTACCAGTTAACTTTCAAATTCGTATATTTTGAATTCTACACTTTACGAAATTAATCGGCAACCTATTGATTATGTAACAATATAATTTCATCAATTCAAATGAATGAGCCATTTTCATTTAGAAGGATTTTCATACTACTGTAATATCCCAGACAGAAATCAAAACCCGTTGATCGTCGTTTCATATTTTGGTCATGGAAAGAAGTTGACTAACACGTTTTATGTTTTAGATTCCAACGAGTAGATTTTCTAGAAGAGCCCTGACCCCTTTTTATTTGTGGTTAAAGTGCTTTACCATCATTTTTAGAATGCGGAGATGCTCTTTAAAAAAGTCCTATCATAATAACCCCTGGTTGTTTTGTTTGGTTATTTAACGGCATATCAACTCTTTATGACTTACTTGAGCCAAAACTCAATTAATTTGTAAATGTCTGATTTAAATCCTAACTATTTATATTTTCTACATTTCATAGCAATCTTAAAAAACACTTTTTATTTGACTAAAATAATAAGAGTTGTTTGCAGAGTTATATGGTTTCAAGTATTCCGGTCTAAAATTTGGAGGGCATACAAAAAAGAGGGACAAAAATAATGAAATAAGTAAAAGATTACAATTATAGGGAGAGATTAGGTTTGCTTTGGTTTTATGGCATATCATTCATTGTAGGTTATTTATTGCCAAATCCTCTTTATACATATATATCAATTATATAGGATTTGTAAACACATTTTATCGATAACATTTTTAAACGAGCCTGAGCTCGTATTTTTTTTTTTTTTTTTTTTGCAAACAGTTAAATGGTTCCAAGTATTGCTATATATCACCAACAATTCAATTAAACATTAGTGATTTTTTTGCACTCAGTTTAAATAGTTAAACAGTTCTGTTTGAACCCTATCAGGTGCTACCACTCCGGGTAAGAGTGGACCTGGAAGCAATTGCGATGAAGGGGTACTTTACATTCCCCAAATCTCAAAGACTGGAGCCTCGCCATCAGATTGTTTAATGTCATATCAGGACACATTGGGTCGGGGTCTTACTCTCTGCAGAGATGCAGTTTGTGTATTCCATAACCCCTGCCGACTGGGCAGGGAGAGATTAGAGAAAATAGGATTAACTATTTGTTAACTATTTGATTACACAGAAGAGGTGATTTTATTGAAACATTCAAAATAATTAATGGAGTTTTTAATTATGGTAGACATTTTTTTCAATATTTCTCCTTGAACTGGAAATTTACAGTCAAGATAGATTTCAAAAACTATATCTTCTTACTAATTGGAGTTTTTTTTTTTACTCATAGAGTAAATAAGATTTTCGAAACAAATTATCTGATCAGATCAAAATAGCAATGGGGTAGAAAGTTTTAACATTAAATTGGATAATTTCAAAGATGATGCTAAGAAAAAAATTCAAAGAGGAATTTTGAAGAATTATCGGCTGAATTACTTTATAGAATTTGATCTGTTTATAGAAATTGTATTAATTGTGTTTATGTTCAGAGCAAAGATATTTTTTTAAAGATCGATGTAAGAAGATAGTAAAAAGGGGAAATGCCCAAGGAGACAGAAACAAAAATATAACAAATGATAATAAAAACTCTTCCTCTGTGGCTTCAATATTTCGACTAATTCATCTTAAATCTGTGAAAAAAAGACTATTACCACCATATCCAGACTTTGGATCACTCTATGTAAAACACTCTATATATAATCACCTATACTGCTATTATAATTAATTGTAAGCTAAATAGATTTGGTTTAGTTGTTTAACGGCATATCAATTCCTTATGGGTTATGCAATGCCAATTGATTCAATTGTAAATGTTTGATTTTCAATCATAACAATATTTCAAATATTCCATTGCATTTTCTTAAATTACTCTTTTCTCATTTGTCTATCATTATTTTCTTTGCACACAGTCATTTGGTTTCAAGTATTCCCATTTAATACAAATAATTTGTACACAGTTATATCGTTTCAAGTATTCTTATCAAAAACTAATAATTCAAGTAATTTTACGCTTGCAAGGAAATATTCTTATTTAATAATTATTTGTATGCACAGTGATAAAATATCAAGCATTCCTATCAATTACCAATAATTTGTGCATGGTTATATGTTTTCAAGTATTCTTGTCCAATATTAATAATTTATACACAATTAAATAGTTTCGAGTCACTATTCCTATAAAAAAATTTAACAAAAATGACAAGGCAAAAAATTTAGAGGTGATGGAAAAATATTAAAAATTAATATCGAATCGTTGGACTTGAAACTTAAGAAATATAAGGGGGATTTTTAACACCCACAAGTTAAACTTCGGAAGGGAAGCATCTGATGGTACTATTTACCCAACCCCTCCGCTCGGGCAGGATATGACACAAGGTCAAGGGAAGGGAAGCATCATGGTAGATGTGAAGTAAGGCGATGGGTCAACGGCGTGTTTCACTTGATGCTGGACGGAATAACCCCACCGGTCAACGGCCAGGATCAAACAGTTCAATCAAGAAACTACTGCAACTCACCTATAAGGGTAGCGTCGATTGATGAGGCTAAACCAGCCTTCGTGTTTGTGTATGTTTTTATGATCTGCTTAAGAGTTCTCTTATCTAAGAAAACTTGGTCACATCTGTGTCAGGGGCGAAAATTTTAAACAACCTCTCGGTCTGGTATAGCCACAATATACTACTCATGGTAAAATGCCGAATTAAAATATAACGCCAGGTGGGACCCAGACAACTGGTATGGGTGTCATGATCAGCAGGTGTTCCCCTGATAACTAACATGTGGGACATAATAGACATCCTGTGAATGTTGGCTTTTCTTTTTTCAGGAACATGAACGATGACCCAAGTAACCACACCAAACAGAGACCTTAACACAAAACATAGACTTGGGAAGACAACAGATTTGTACTTTACTGTTATTTTAGGAGCAATCCAGCACAAAGAACGTATAGGAAAAGGATGATAGAGATTTGGGAAGAAAATGCTTGGTTTCAGACGACAAACTAAAGATTCGCTGATCAAGTTAAAAAGATCATAAGAAAGGTTGATTCTCTGACCTTGAAATACTAGAAATACGTCAGGAAATAAATAGGGAACCAAGACAACGCATCAATACAATAAGCGACACACCAAATATCGAAAAACAAAAACACTCTAACCAAAATAAACTGCAAACTAATAACAATCAAAACACCACAGACCCAAACAAAACAGTGCAAACGTTAACACATGAACAAGAAGAGAATTTAAACAAATTTAAAGAGAATTATGTATGAAAAGAAGACTACATTACCATTACTAAGGAACGTAGACTGGAAAACAGTTAAGACGGAAACTAAAAAAATAAACGAATTACTAACGCATATCTCAATGAAAAATATCACGAAATTAAATGAACTAATCTATGTAGGAGCGAAATTAGTCTGTGAAAAAATTAGGTGTCGCCTTAAAACCACGAACTGAAACTCACAACCTATATTGGAAATTCGACAGGAAACGCAGACAAGAAATCTACGACGACAAGCAAAAATGATAAAACAAAGAAAGAACACAGGAACATGTTGGGACAAAAAGGAAAAAGCAACACAAGTAAAAATGGCAATATAACTCGAAGAAATAAACCAGAAGGAAAATTAAAAAGATTTCAAGACAGGGTGAAGCGATACAGACAAAACGGGAGATTCCAAAATGAAATGAACAGATGCCTACAAGAAGCAGACGTAACCGACAGGATGATCAAAGGAAAGACCCCACACTGATCCAAAAAGAACAGCCCCCCCCCAACAACAACTACAGACCCATAACGTGCCTACTTATGATGAGGGATATACTAATTGCACAAACATAGGAAGAGATTTACGACTCGCTAACAAGCCGTAGATTGTTCCCTGAGGAACGGAAAGGATGCTACAAATGATCAAGAGGCACAGGAGAACTACTCTACACATTCTCATGAGAGCAAGATGAGACGGAAAAATCTAGTTGTGGCCTGGATTGACTTCAAAGAAGTATATGATATGGTCTCGCAAACCTGGATAATAAACTACCTCAAAATGTACGAAATATTAGATGAAGTCATAAACTTTATTGAGAGAACCATGAAAATCTGGAGAATGGAATTGACAACAGGAGGGAAAAGCTTAGCTGAAGCGAAAATCCGGAGATGTATATTCCAGGGAGATGTGTTATCATCACTTCTATTTGTAATAGAAATGATGCCGCCCAAAAGCCGGATACGAACTCAGTAAATCGCAGGAAAAGATCAATCACCTAAAAACTGTTTGCCAAAAACGAAAAAGAGTTGGAAACTCTAATGCACACTGAGAGAATATACAATCCAGATATAGGGATGGAATTTGGCATAGAAAAATACGCCATGCTAATAATGAAAAGCGACAAAAGACATATGACCGAAGGAACGGAACTATCAAATCAAGAAAAAATTAGAACGCTCGTTGAAAAGGAAACCTACAAATATTTGGGAATATTGGAAGCTGACACCATCAAAAAAGTGGAGATAAAAGAAAAAAATTTAAAAAGAGTATCTTAGGAGAACGAGAAAGCTACTCGAAACAAAACTGAATAGCAGGAACCTAATCAAAGGGATAAATACCTGGGCTGTCTCCCTTGTAAGATATTTGGGACCATTCTTGAAGTGGATCAGAGAACTTAAACAAATGGACCAGAGAACAAGAAAACTAATAAACCTGCATAAGGTATTACGTCCCAGAAATGACGTTGACAGACTATTATGTGTCAAGAAAAGAAGATGGAAGAAGACTTACCAGGACTGAAGACACCGTCGATGCATCAATACAACGACTTGAAGACAACATAGAAAAGCGCGGAGGAAGACTGATTACAGTCACCAGAAACAATACTGACAATACTAGAATCAATTGAACGGAAATAACCAGAAAACAAAAATGGGAAGAAAAACAATTCCATGGACGTTTTAAGCGACTTACAAACAACATCCCCCACGAGAAAATGTAGATGTAGCAAAGAAAGGGAAACCTTAAGAAAGAAACTGAATCACTACTGATAGCAGCACAAAACAACGCCATAAGGACTGATCATATCAAAGCAAGATCCCCCCAGTCGGCTTGTGCTGTAGAATACACCGGTATGACTCCTCTAACGAGTGTCATGGATATGATACTAAACAATCTTATTCTGAGGCTTCAGTAATCCTGGAGCTATGGGGAATGCAGAGTACCCGGTCATTGCCATTGCTCCCAGATCCACTTTGGCCGAGAGAGGTAGCGCCTCATTGAGTCAAATAGAACTAAACTGTGAAATTACAATAAACTGAATTGTTTGAAACAGAACTGTTTTTAAATTTAACAGCGTAAACAAAAAAAAAATGTATTAATGTTTTACTGAATTGTTTGAAACAGAACTGTTTTTACATTTAAATATAAATGAGGGCCCAGTCGTCCTGGGGCTGCAGAATACACAGAATGGATCTCTGCAGAGGATTAAGAATCCCCCAACGAGTGTCCTGAATATGACACTAAACAACCTGATGGTGAGACTCCAGTGGTGCACGGGCTTTGGGGAATGTAGAGTACCCGTTCATTGCCATCGCTCCCAGGTCCACTCTGACCTGAAGTGGTAGCACTTGATAGGTTCCTATCTAAGAGTCAGATAGAACTAAATTATGTAATTTCGCTAAACTGAGCTCCTATGGACCCCTTCACATGGCCGAACAAAAGCAGGGCGACCAGCTCAAACCCGCATACAACAGCTCTGTGATGATTCGGGGTGTAGCCCTGAGGACCTACCGGAAATGATGAACGATAGGGAGAGGTGGCGAGAAAGGGTCAGGGATATCCGTGCTGATGGCACGACAAAATGATGGTGATGACATTAGAATGGCCTTAAGGGTAACGTGTTCGCCAATAGCCTAGGAGGCCGTGGTTCAATCCCAGGTCGAGTCATACCAAAAACACAAAAAATGGTACTTGATACCTCCTTGCTTAGCACTCAGCACGAAAAGGTACATATCAAGGGTAAAGTGGAGCAATTCAGGGAAAAGAGTAGCGCCCTCCCTTACATCTCGGTGTAGTAGCTCTTGAAAAGAGAGCCTTTGGGTCACCCTCGACTACATTCGCCAACTTTTATACTTTACTTTTTACGTTTAACAGTGTAAACAAAAAAAAAACCTGTACTTATGCTAAACTGAATTGTTTGAAATAGAACTGTTTTTGACATTTAAACTGTGTACTAATGCAAAATTACATTTTTGAAAAAGAACTGTTTTGACATTCAACTGCGTGAAAACAAAAAAAAAACTATAGAATTGTTTATATGTATAAAACTGGATTTGGCATTTAATAACCCACAACGGTTGATGTGCAATAAAAACAAACCAAAACAAAAACAAAATAAAAATAAAAATAGATGAGACGCAATAAAACAGCAGATGTAAGTTATGTGGTGATAGAGACGAAACGATCAATCACATGATAAGCGAATGCAGCAAATTAGCACAGAAAGAGTATTAATTTAGACACGATTGGGTGGGCAAGGTGATCCACTGGGAATTGTGCAAGAAATTGAAGTTTGACCGTACGAACAAATGGCATATGCACTCCCCAGAATCTGTCTTGGAGAATGAGACGCACAAACTTCTCTGGGGTTTTGAGATACAAACGGATCACCTAATCTCGGCCAGACGACCAGGCCTCATAATAATCAACAATAACAACAACAAAAGAGAACTTGCTTAGAACGGAATTGTGGATTTTGCTATCCCGGCTGACCACAGAGTAAAATTGAAAGAAAACGGAAAGAAGGATAAGTACCTGGACCTTTGCTAGGGAATTGGAAAAACTGTGGGACATGAAAGTGACGGTTATACCAATTGTAATTGGTGTTCTTGGTACAGTCACCAAAGGATTGATACAAGGACTGGAGGATTTAGAAATAACAGGACGAGTGGTGACTAACCAAACTACTGTATTATTGAGATCGGCGAGAATACTGAGAAGAGTCCTGGAGAAGACTTGCTGTCACTCAAACTCTAATGAAAGACCATCAGCGCTGGCTGATGAGAAAAACTCTCAAAGAGTAACAATAATAGTTATAAACTGGCGAATTCCCACACGAGAAAACCTGGACATGGCTACGATAGAGAAACAGAATCTCTTCAACTAGCAGGAGAAAGCAACGCCATAAGGACCAATCATATTGAAACATAAATCAATAAGATACAAGAGAATGGCAAGTATAGAGTAAGTGGTGATAGAGATGAAACGATTGATCACATAAAAAGCGAATGTAGCAAACTAGCGCCGCAAAAGAGAGTATAAGACTAAACATGACAGGATGGAATGGTTGATACACTGGGAATTGTGCAAGAAATTGAAATCTGACCACAGCAACAAATGGTATATGCACAAACCAGAATCTGTCCTGGAGAATGAGACGCATAAAATTCTCTGTGATTTTGAGATACAAACAGATCCCCTAATCCCAATCAGAATATCAGACTTAGTGATAATTTACAAGAGAATCTACCAAATTGTAAACTTTGCCGTCCCGACAGACCACTGTGTAAAAATCAAAGAAAACAAAAAGCGGGACAAACACAAAGACCTTGCTAGAGAAGTAAGAAAGCTCTGAAACATGAAACTGACGGTGATACCAATTGTAATTAGTACACTTGGAATGTTCCCCAAGGTTTTAGAAAGGAAGCTGGAAATTGGAGGACGGAACACAACCATCTAAACTACAGTATTGTTGAAATCGGACAGAATACTGAGAAGGCTCCTGCGGACCGGAGGAGACTTGCTGTCACTCATCCTCCAGTGAAAGACCATCAGCAAACGTTAGTGGAAAAAAACTCGCAACCAGTATAATAATGTTCCATTACATTTTTTAAATTGCACTTTTTTATTTGTCTATTATAATTTGTTTGCACATAGTTATATAGTTTCAATTATTCCTATCTAATACAAAAAATTCAAGAAATTGTATGGTTTCAAGTAACTATTCCTATTTATCAACAATATTCTGTTTTGTACACCGGCAAAATTATTAGTCTTTTGCACAATTCCCAGTGGATCATCTTTCCCACTCACTCGTGCCTATTTTTGTTTTTCTTTCATGCCAGTGTGCTATTTTCATATGTGATTAATTAGCAGGAAATCAAATAGAGTTACACGATAATTTGTAGATAGTGATAAAATTATTAGAAAATATGGATTATCTTGGAGCGGCTGGCGAAAATGAGAATCTTGTGGATTATCTGTTCGGATTTAGGCTCTTTGATTTTACACCTGAAAACGGATTACAAACAAAGATAAAGATGTTTGTCCAAATAATTCAGAAAATCACTAAAATATGAAACGAAAATAAAGATAAGCTCTAATATAACTCATATCTACATTCGCAATATCTCACAAGAATTGATATCACTGTATATGCACTGATAGAACCTCGTAGTTGTAGTTGGAAATACGAAACCAACAAACATACACGTGCAGAAACGTCTGAGCACACACACATGTGCACGCTCGCACACACACGCGCGGGCACACACACACACACACACACACACACACACACACACACACACACAAACACAAACAAATTTAAAAAAAAAAGCGTGTTTTGTTAATGCATCGGAAGAAAAAAGTTGTTGACAGTGAATAAAAAGGGTGGACAATTAAGTGTCGTCAGGGGTGAAAGAAGATCTAATTGCAAGCCCCAGGGGTTGGCGTATCCGGACAATAATAAGAAAGTTTGAAAAAAAAGCTGTCTTTACACGTCTTTTATCGTTTCTTTTTTTTTTCATTGAAAATAAGAAAAAAAAATGGCGAAAATGTATCTGTCAAAAAAGTATAAATAAATAAATAAATGACAAAAGAAAGAAAGAGAGGGTGAAAGACTATTAACCAAAGAAAGAAAAAAGAAAGGATGAAAGGAAGATCCTTATCAAGAGAAAGGAAGGAAGAAAGATGACAAAGAAAAAAAAAAAAAGAAACAGACAAACAAACAAAGAAAAAGAAAGAGAAGTTGAAAGATGATTTACAAAAGAAAGAAAGAAAAAAAGAAAGAAAAAGAAAGAGAAGGTGAAAGATGATTTACAAAAGAAAGAAAGAAAGAAAGAAAGAAAAAGAAAGAGAAGGTGAAAGATGATTTACAAAAGAAAGAAAGAAAGAAAGAAAGAAAAAGAAAGAGAAGGTGAAAGATGATTTACAAAAGAAAGAAAGAAAGAAAAAGAAAAAGAAAGAGAAAGTGAAAGATGATTTACAAAAGAAAGAAAGAAAGAAAGAAAGAAAGAAAAAGAAAGAGAAAGTGAAAGATGATTTACAAAAGAAAGAAAGAAAGAAAGAAAGAAAAAGAAAGAGAAAGTGAAAGATGATTTACAAAAGAAAGAAAGAAAGAAAGAAAGAAAAAGAAAGAGAAAGTGAAAGATGATTTACAAAAGAAAGAAAGAAAGAAAGAAAGAAAAAGAAAGAGAAGGTGAAAGATGATTTACAAAAGAAAGAAAGAAAGAAAAAGAAAAAGAAAGAGAAAGTGAAAGATGATTTACAAAAGAAAGAAAGAAAGAAAGAAAGAAAAAGAAAGAGAAAGTGAAAGATGATTTACAAAAGAAAGAAAGAAAGAAAGAAAGAAAAAGAAAGAGAAAGTGAAAGATGATTTACAAAAGAAAGAAAGAAAGAAAGAAAGAAGTTCAAATGTTTAAAATTCTTCATATAAGGAGAAGGTAGAATTACTGTTTAGTTTACTTTTTTGGTTAAATGATATATAAAGCTTTGAGGCTAATTCAATGCCAAAGCCATTCTCTTGAAAGAGTTAACCCACAGCTGTGTCAATAAGGGTGTTAATTCCTTTTTCAATAATATTAGTCGGAAATTGAACGTAATAGCGCGACTGGAGTTCGAACTCCCTTGTCATGATTTCAAAGTTCGGTTTGTTAACCACAACGCCCCGAGAAAGACAGAAAGAAATTTGTTATATACACGAGGAAAGAGAAAAGTATTTAAGCACTGCTTAATCAGTCATTTTAACCCCCGCCTTCAAGATGTCTACCTGTAACATCTGTCCGTTTGATGATTGTGAAAGCACAAAACTCAGAGTTGCAGGAGAGTATCGTGGGGTTCCAAATTATTACATCGATCTTTTAAATCAGCTCAGCCATACAGATTATTCCTCTTAACTTGTTGTTTGGAGTATTGGGTTGCTTACAATTATTTCGAATACACCCCCCATACATATATGTATACATATGTATATATATGTTTGTCTGTATATATATGTATATATATGTGTGTATCAATCTATATATATATATATATATATGTATATATATACATATGTATATACATATATATATATATATATATATATATATCATCATCATGTCGCGCCATCAGCACTGATATCCCGGACCCTCTCTCGCCACCCTACTCTATCGTCCATCGCTTCCGGTAGGTCTTCAAGGCTATATCATGTATCGGCACAGAGCTGTTGTATGTAGGTTCTAGCTGGTCGTCTTACCTTTGCTCGTCCATGTGAAGGGGTCCACAAGAGTACATCACTTATGAGTTCGTCCCAACTTCTCCAGCACTTTCCCACATGTGTTGTTCGTCTAACTTGGATAATTTTCGTGATGGGTGGAAGGTAGTCACACAGCAGCTGCTTTGTCGGGTACTGCATCCAGGACTTGTTCAATATTGCTCGCAGCATTCTGGTGTAGTGGCCGTCAAGCTTTTTCTCCATACGTTTAATTTACGTCCATGCAGTGCATCCATACAACAGTATCGACACGACCGCTGCTGGGAAGAAACTGCGTTTTATTTTATCGGTCAGATCTGACTTCCATATGACCGACAGGCTATCAATTGCTGTCCATGCCTTTGCTAGTCTCGGTTGATGAGACACTACTTCCTAGGTAAGTGAACATGTCCACAAGTTTCTGACGACAACTTTTTAGTGTGGAGTTGTCGCCTCTTTGATTAAAGTACATATATTCTTTCTTGTGTGCATTGACATGGAGGCCTATGCTTGCAGCAACTCGTTCCAGACTATGTAGCAGGGATTCGGCTTGGGCAGGTGTATTTACCAGAAGTGATATGTCATCGGCGTACTACGCGTCCGTAATTGTTTGTGCGGGGTACCTTCTGCTTCTTTCCTTTGTTAGCTTGAAACCGTTTTTTTTATTTTATCTATAGATGTTCTAAGCACGTAGTCTAGACAGATGATAAAGAGGAATGGGGCTAATGCGTCTGCTTGCAGTACACCTGCTACAATGTCAAAGTAGTCTGTGTCTCCATCCGGGGAGCAGACTTTTACTTTCGTGTTTCTATATAGCATCCTTATAGCTGCGATGGTTTCTTTGGGTAGGCCGTAGGCGAATAGTATTTGCTCGATATTTCCTCCGTGTATAGAGTCAAAGGTCTTGGAAAAGTCGACGAATAAGATTGTCGCCTCTCGGTTTTTTCCATGTACACCTTAAAAAAATTCGACGGACTGTCAAAATTTGTGACGTCGTGGATCGATTTCTCTGAAAGCCATTTTGGTTCTTCCTAAAGATCTTCTCAATTTTGGGGTTTGTGCTGTTGCGTAGAAGAGCATTGTATATCTTGGCCGCTATGGATATAAGGATTTTACCTCTGTAGTTCTTGGCTAATCTGAGGTCACCCTTCTTAGGGAAAGGGAGAATGCATCCCTTTATCCATCTGCCTGTTGACGGCATTACAGTATCGGAGCGGTATGTTGTCGAATTGCCTGGTTTTTCATACTTCTGGGGACATTTCATCAAGTCCTACTGCTTTTCTATTTTTAATTTTTCTTAGTACCGAGTCAAGTTCTTCTTGCGTAAACTGTTTGATGTTTTATTGTTTATTTATCATTCTTCAACTGAGACTCTAATCTTACTGATTTGATTTTGTATGTATTCTGTTTGTTCTTTTAGGTAAATGTTTGCTAATTCATTTTGTGCCTTTTTAAGTTTCTGGGCATTGGTATTAGTTAGGTTTTTCCAATTGCATTTGAGGCAGTTTTCACGTCAGCACACTTTTTCCTAACCGCTAATGTCTCCCATGGGACTCTAGATTTAGCTCTTGTTTAGTTGGTATGCATTCTGCTGTCACTTCTAAGTGGACATTAACGAAATTCTCATATTCGTCATTCGGAGTATGTGTTTTTGTCTTCTCATGTAATGCATCGAATTTGTTTCTTAGTGTTAATGCATATCAATCTCTAATATCCCTGTTAATAAGCAGGAACCAGTCATAGCGTACAATGGTTGTTGTTCGGGTCGCATTCCTTCGTAGGCTTAGTCGTATTCCTTCGTAGGATTTTTGCCGTGACAATTCGGTGATGGGAGGACACACCCTCGAAAGAGGAATTTGCCTCGCAGTTCAATGTGCTATTATTCCATTTCTTATTTATAAAGACGTAGTCTTCTGTGCTTTCGTACTATTTGCTTAGTTTGACGACTCGTGTAGGCTGAATTTGTGGTTTACGTTTTTACCATTTAGGCATTTATGTTTTCACCAATGACGAGAACGTTGTGTTTCAGGATGTTACGAACAAGGGAGGATAACTCATCATAGAAGATGATGAGACCAGTTTCTTCACTAACATTGGTAGGGCTGTAGCAGGGGATGATTGTTGCGCTGGAGCTGCCATTAAAAGTAGCTACCATCATCCAAGGTTATATTTTCTCTATGCGATATTAGGGCCCGTGGTCCTATAAGCATACCAGCACCTCTTATCGCGGCATTGATAGAGTTTTTCCATGCAGATACAGGAGCTAGCGTCCATATAAATATATGTATATATATGGCTCATAAAATAAGTTTCCAGGCTTTATTCGTATGGGCACTTTTATTGATAGTACACACATGAAATTGTAGTCCCCGTCGAAGTAATCTCCTCCGGCTGCAATGCACTTGTTGTACCGTTCCAACAACTTCTGGAAAGCCCCATGGAAGTCCTCTTGTGTGAGCGTTTCAATGACCTTCGTCAAAGCCTCTTTCATCTCCTCAACTGTCTCATAACGATAGCCTCTAAGTTTTTCCTTGAGCTTAGGGAATAACCAAAAGTCACTGACCCGATCTGAAGAGTGCTGGCCTCTTCCGACGGAATCTCTTCCTGAACCCCCTTAGAACCTCAACATAGTATTCCTTGTTGACTATCTGTCCAGTGGGAACCCAGTGCATGTAGATCATGCTAATGCTGTCAAAAAAAGGGATCATCAAAAGTTTGTGGGTGGATTTGCTCAGTCTGGCCGTCTTGGGTCTGGGAGAGCCAGCATGCTTCCACTGGGAACTCTATCTCTTGGTCTCCGGTAGATCCAGCTTTCATCAGAGCATCAAGAACTGCGAGATCTGAATTGATCAATTCGTCCATCTCGCTGCTGTCATGACAAACGTCTTTCTTTCTGATCTTCTCTGAGCACCCTTGGGACAAACTTCACGCAAATCTTCCGCATCATCAGTTCCTAGCGAATAATTGTGTGTACAGTTCCCACACTGACATCAAACTGTGCACTTATTGTCTCTATTGACACACGATGGTCCTTATCCATGAAATTCTTTATTTGGCCAATCAACTCTGGTGTTCTGACTTCCTTACTCCTCCCACACCTCTCATCATCCATCACAGACTCCCTGCTCTCCTTGAATCTCTTATGCCACTCAAAAACTCATGCTCGATTCATGCAAGATGGTCGAAAAGCAGTCTGAAGCATTCCATACGTTTCTGTGGAATTTTTTTCAAGTTTAAAACAGAATTTTATTGCATATCGTTCTTCTAAAGTGTCCTCACGTCCAGATTGCATTTTTGAAATTCACCAGCTGTGACAATCAGGCTTTAGTAGGGTGTATTCGAATTGCTACTGTAGCTGTTCAGTTAAACGTGGAATCATAAAAATTGGTCAGTCATCTCATAAGATGTATAGCAATAACATAGTGAAATTTCAAGAATCTACGATAATTTTAAATACCTGTACAAAAAAAAAATCTGGAAACTTATTGAAGGCACCACGTATATATATATATATATATATATATATATATATATATATATATATATAATTATATAATTAGATTTAGTACACCCACAGTTTAGATAAAGTTTGATCTGGTTGTGTTTTATCGCATATCAATCCTTGTAAGTTACTTAATGCCAAATATGTATAACATTTGGTTTTAAATAGAATTAAACTGCATAATTACTATGAACAGAATTGTTTGAAATTAACTGTTTTTACATTTTGACTGTATAAACAAAAAATTGTACTTATGCTAAACTGAATTGTTTAAAATAGAAGGTTTTACATTTAAAAGTAACTGATGGCCCAGTTGGCTAGGGCTGAAGAACCCACTGACTGGATCTCGGCTGAAGATTAAGACTCCCCCAACGAGTGTCCCGAATATAATACTGAACAATCTGATGATGAGACTCTAGTGGGGCTGGGATTTTGGGGAATACGGATACCCGTTCATTGGCATCGCCCTCAGGTTCACCCTGGCCCGGAGAGGTAGCACCTGATAGGGTTCTATCTATGGGTCAAACAAATCAACTGTGTAATTACGCTACACTGAATTGTTTGAAATAGAACTGTTTTTACGTTTAATAGTATAAACAAAAAACTGTACTTATGCTAAACTGAATTGTTTGAAACAAAACTGTTTTTGACATTTAAACTGTTATAATTGAATAGTGAGTCGATAACATTATTCTTAAACGAGCCAAATTTCATTTTTTTGAATACAGTAAAATGATTTCAAGTATAGCTAACTTTGATAATTCTAGAGTATTGCAATATAATACCAATCGTTCGATTTAATATCGATAATTTCTTTGAACATGGTTATGGTTAGGTTATTTGATTAAATGGCATATCAAATCTTAATGGTTATTTACCGCCAAATCCTGTTTATATATATATATATATATATACTTTCTTTAAGAAAAACAACAAAACCGGTCACATAGGATTATAAATTTATTTCCATCCTGTTACGCATTTTTGAAATTTCCAAAAACACGAAAAAAAATTAACTGGACTTCTTCAGATCTTTTTGATAAAAAAACTAGAATAGACACAGAAAAGTGGGAGGGGATAGAAGAGGGGTGAAGAGTTATCTCCTCATTAAGCCCACTTCCGTTTTAAATTTTAATTTCGGTTAGAAATGTAGTAAATTTATTTAAAAAAAATTTTTTAATTTTTAATTTTTTAATTAAATTTTGACCTAAATTACAGAGTTTTTATTGAATTAGATTTAAACTTTATATATATATATATATATATATATATATGTGTGTGTGTGTGTGTGTGTGTGTGTGTGCGATTTGTAAGCAAATAGTTTGCAGGTAACGAGTTTGAACTCATTTGTTTGCACACAGTTAAATAGTTTCAAGTATTTCGATTTAACACGGATAATTCTATTTAGTATAAATCATTTGTTTGCATACATCTTAAATGGTTTCAACAATAACAATTTCAGCGCATCTAACTCTCAGCAACCACCTTCTGACACCTTTAAGATAAAATAAGGTTGGGTATTTATTTGCCTGGAAAAAAAATTGCGTTTTATTTTATCGCATAAGTTTGACATCCATATGATCGATAACCAATCGATAATAGTCCATGCCCTCGCTAGTCATATATTGAAGCAGCGGTCGTGTCATTACTTACTTAGATGGATGCACCACATAGACGCTGAGTAAATGTATACAGAAAAAGCTAGACGGGAGCTGCACAAGAATGCTACAAGCTGAATTTAACAAATCCTGGAAGCAACATCCCACAAAACAGCATCTATACGGCCACCTACCTCCCATCTCTAAAACCCTCCAAATAAGACATGCAGGACGCAGCTGGAGAAGTAAGGATGAACTCATTACCGACCTTCTCTCATGGACCCCTTTACACGGACGTGCAAGTGTTGGACGACCAACTAGAACTCATCTACAACAGCTCTGTACAGACACAGGATGTTGTCTAGAAGACCTGCCGGAAGCGATGGCTGATAGAAACGAATTACGAGAAAGAGTCGGGGAAACCCGTGCTAGCAGCACAACATGATGATAATGATTTATTTGCCACAAGAACAGTTTGAAGAATACAGTCGGGACAATCATCACCTGCTTGACATGACCAGCCGATTGATCAGATCGGGTCTCTCCGACCGTCCGCCTGGCCAAGTAAGCGCCAAAGATGAATGTTGTAGATCACGTGACCGCTTCAATTACTGGGTCACGAACTGCTGAGCCTCCTGGATCAAGAAGCTCTCAATCATTAAGGGTCTTTATCCAGGGCCAACAGATAGTCTCATTGGGGGGGGAGGACTTACCTCTTTGTAGCGATGCAGTCATCGTATGCTACAGCCCCCTCCCATCAACTGACAGGGCGGCCAGTTAGGTAAAGTCTGAAACAGCAAATAAAATCAATAGATCTATAACAGAAGCAAATACACAAAAGTTAGACTAATTTAACTAAAGCGTAGAGTAAGTATCACTATAATAAGATATAATAAGAAATGAGACTAAACTACAACCGTGAGTTTCACGCCCTCGATCTTTATGTGAGATCCTTTCAACCACAGTGAAAGAAACTAGCTTGGCGATCAAGAACATGAAATTCAGAGCCGTGAGTTATATATATACGAGGAACATTAAATAAGTTTCCAGATTTTTTTCATATGGGCACTTTTATTGATAGTACACACATGAAACCATAGGGAGGCTGAGGAACTGTGTTGATGCCAATCTTGGTCAAATAGTCTGTGACAATGACGGAGTTGTGGACTGGTGCATTGTCCTGCTGGAAATGCCACTGACCCGATTTGAAGAGTGCTGGCCTCTTCCCAAGGAATCTCTTCCTGAACTCCCTTAAAACCTCAATATAGTAACCCTAACCCTAACCCTTTGGCCAATCAACTGTGGTGTATTGACTTCCTTACTCCTCCCAAGCCTCTCGTCACCCCTCACAGACTCCCTGCCTTCCTTGAATCTCTTATGCCACTCAAAAATTCATGCTCGATTAATGCAAGATGGTCGAAAAGCAGTCTGAAGCATTCCATACGTTTCTGTGGCATTTTTTCCAAGCTTAAAACAGAATTTTATTGCATAACGTTCTTCTAAAGTGTCAGATTGCATTTTTGAAATTCACCAGCTGTGACAATCAGGCTTTAGTAAGGTGTATTCCAATTGCTGCTGTAGCTGTTCAGTTGAATGTGAAATCATAAAAATTGGTCAGTCATTTCATAAGATATATAGCAATAACATAGTGAATTTTCAAGAGTCTACGACAATTTTAATGAAAAAATGATAAAGTTTTGAACTTTCTGTTTTCGTTAAGGACAATCTGTTTTAAAACTGTGCGATGTAATTATCGTCCGAAATTCATTTTTAAAAACGCATCGTATTTTCTTTAAAAATCACATAAAACATGTATCACGTCATTTTGTTAACGTTTAATGTTGGCAAATAATTCAACTCGAAAAAAAAAAAATCATCCTCAAAAGATTATTTTTTATTTGTTCAGTGCTGATGAATGTAAGTTTTTTGCTGGTCGGCCAACACTGGTGTGTCGATGGGTTGAAGTGCATCACTTATGAGTTTGTCCTTGCATAACCAGCAGTGTCCAGCATATCTTCTACTTATTTTGATGGTTTGTAAGATGGGAGGTAAGTGGCCGTACAGGTGCTTTTTTGTAGGGTGCTGCTATTTAGATTTGTTCAAGATGCAGCATTCTGGCGTTGTTCCTATTTAGTTTTTTTCTCCAATTGTTTCGTTTGAGCCCAAGATGTGCTATCATATAGTAGTACTGACACGGCTAAATCTCGGAAAAATTCCCGCTTTATTTTAGAGAGATCAGATTTCCATATGAGCGATAACATGCCTTTCCGATACGTGAACAGAATGAGATAGATAGATAGATATGAACAGTGTAAGATAGCTATCTATCAATCTATCAAGCGAAGTAAATAGATAAGGACAGAAGGATAGATAGATATGGATAGAATTACGTATAAATATATACATATTTATAGTAAGAGTGAAAGAGAGAAAGAGAGAGAGAGAGAGAGGCTGACAGAATGATAGATAGATATTAACAGAATGAGATAGATAGATAGATAGATAGATAGATAGATAGATATTGTTGGGTCATTAAAATGTGTTTTTTCCTGTGTGTAGGGTTAAGTGAGAGAGAGTCTTTCTGTGATTGGATAAACCAATCACGTGAATAGCCCAGACATTTTGGCGCAAAATACCAAAAAATGAGCCGATAAATTCTGGGCCAGTTCCCGGCTACATGTCAACCAGAAATTCTCCCCTAGAAATCACTAAATCAGAACATACCTGCTATTCTCGCCTGCACACCGGTAAGTCTCTCAAACTCGACTCTATATACAGGAAGGACTTTATATTGTTAATCATTGTTTTATTTTTTAATAAAGAATTAGAATTGAACTAATTTTTATTTCATTTATTTGTTGCTTTTAGTTTTAGACATAAATGCTATACTAACTCCAATCGAATGAACAAATTTAGAGAGATCTGAATGATGACAGAAAGACAAAAATAAAGTAAGAAAAGAAAGAAAGGGAAGAGAAAAAATATAATGTCGTGGATATTAAGTTGGGTTTGCTAATAGATGAATACAGAAGGTTGGAAACAGAGAGAGAGAGAGAGAGAGAGAGAGAGAGAGAGAGAGAGAGAGAGAGAGAGAGAACATGCTTATATAAAAGATACAACTTCAAAAGAGAGAAAAAAAGAAAGAAAAAAGAGAAGTCGTTTCTATAAAAAAAAATACAGCAACCACAACGGAGAGAGGGAGAGAGGATAGATAGATAGATAGATAGATAGATAGATAGACAGAAAACTCGATTTTATAAAAAATACTGCAACCACAAGAGAATGAGAGAGAGAAAAAGAGGGGAGAGAGAGAGAAGAGGGGAGAAGGAGAAGGGAAGAAGGAGACAGATTTTTGGGTGGGGGATTAAGACAAAGAATTACTAGAAAGGAACCAGTTGTGCATCGGTTGACGAGATTGTCGGTAAATTTGCCCCCGATTGATAAATAAATAAATTAATTAAAAAAAAAAAGAAAGAAAAATCAAGTGAGGTCGAAGGAGACCGAGTGAGTAAGTCGGTAGAATAAAAACATGAGCAAAAGACGGGACATCGCGAGATCAAGACGGAGACCCAATAGGAAGACAACATAATAAAGTTATTTTGGGGGTCGGATAACCACGTACACAGCGCACACGTATAATTTTCGTTCACCCACCTGGGTACATAAGTGACTCAGATTAAGTCATTTAAACTCATCTCTCTCTCTTTCTCTCTCTCTCTCTCTCTCTCTCTCTCTATATATATATATATCCCTTTATGATTATGTATGTGTAGAGGGGTAGCGCAAGTGCATGTATAACCATGTGGGTGCAGACGTATTTCTATGGGTGTATGCGAGCATAGGTTGGCTATATGTACGAAGGACGCTCAAAAATTTCTTAGTCTCATCAAGAAAGAAGAGCATAATCGAACATTTTTGTCGTGGAAACATACTATTGATTTTATGAAACATACTATTGATTTTATAAAACATACTATTGATTTTATAAAAAAACTAGAAAAATCTAGTGGCCGATATATCTCCTTTTGGAAATGATCACAATGTTAACATTGGATAGAGAGACATCGATTATATATATATATATATATATATATATATATATATATATATATATATATATATATATAACATCTTGATCAAATCGTACTGACAGCACGGATTTCCCTGACTCTTTCTCTCTCTATCTCTCTCTCTCTCTCTCTCTCTTTCTATCTCTCTATCATCCATCACCCTCGGCAGTTTCTCCAAACTCCATCCTTTGTCCGAATAGAGCTGATGCAAATAGGTTCTTGATATCTATATCTATATATACTTACAGAGGGGAAAATAAGTATTTCATCCCCAGCAAATTTTCTGAGTTTGCCACCATGCAAAAATAGGAACGGTCTATAATTTTCAGGGTTGGTTCGTCTTGAAAATGAAGGATAGAATATAAAAGAAATTCAAGAAAATAACATTATATAAATTCTTGAACATTTATTTGATTTTTATTGAAAAAAATAAATATCCCCCCCTCTACCAATCAGCAATGATTCAGGCTCCACAGACCCGTTTATGTGACCAGGAGTCATATAGACTGGTCGTATAACTTAATTATTACTCCTAATCAACTACTCATTACCTGTATAAAAGACACTAGTTCACAGAATCCTTTGATGAATCAGAATCTAATTTCTTCACAATGAGCAAGATGAAAGAATTGTCTAAGGATATCCAAGAGAAAATTATATACCTGCACAAGACTGGAATGGGCTACAAGACGATTGGCAAGGTGAGAAGGAGTCAACTGTTGATGATAAGAAAATGGAAGAAATACCAATCCATCTCAATCAGTCTGGAGCTCCACACAAAATCTCTTCACGTGGAGTCTACCTGATGATTTGAAAGGTGAGGGAACAACCCAGAACTACGCGGCAAGATTTTGTTGAGGATCTCAAGGCAGCTGGGATCACAGTCATCAAGATGACCATTAGTAACATACTATGTCATAGTGGACTGAAATCATGTAGTGCTCGGAAGGTCATTCGACTCAAGGAGGCACATGTACAGGCCCGTCTGAAGTTTGCAAATAAAAGCACTCGGATGATTCAGAGGGTTAAGGTTGGGAGAAAGTGCAGTGGTCAGATGAGACTAAAATTGAGCTTTTTGTCTTCAACTCGACACGCCGCGTTGGGAGGAAAATGAAAAGCTGACTTGGATCCCTAGAACACCATCCCGATCATTAAGCATAGTGATGGAAACATTATATTTTGGGGTTGTTTCTCTGCTAAGTGGACAGGATGACTGCACCGGGTTAAGAGAAAGATGGATGGGCCCAAGTACAGGGAAATCTTGAGTTAAAACTTCCTTGCCTTAGCCAGGACAATGAAGATGGGTCGGGGATGGGTGTTTCTGCATGACAATGACCCAAACCATATGGCTAAGGCAACCAAAGAGTGGCTCAAGAAAAAACGCATTAAGATAAAGGAGTCGCCTTGTCAGTGTTAATCTTTTGGAGAATCTGTGGGGGGAGCTGAAGATTCGAGTTGCTCAACGACAACCTACAAACCTTAAGGATTTGGAGAGGATCTGCAAAGAGGATTGGGCCAAAATCTCCCCGGGGATCTGTAAAACTTGGTAACCAACAACAGGAAACGTCTGGCTGCTATGTTTGCCAACAAGGGTTTCTTCACCAAGTACTTAGTTATGTTTTGTTATAGGGAGAAATACTTATTTTTTCTGTAAAATACAAATAGATATTTAAAAATTATCATGTGATTTTTTAGAATTTTTTAACATTCTATCTCTCACTTTCAAGACGGATTAACCCTGAAAATTATTGACCATTCTTATTTTTGTAAGGTAGCAAACTCAGAAAATCAGCTGGGGATGAAATACTTATTTTTCCCACTGTAGTTTGCTAGCTAGCTAGACATCATGATAGACAGAAGCAGAGTGAGATCTAAAGACGTAGACAATCTGTGATAGAAATAAACAGAAATAAATAGATATGATATGAATTAGGTAGATATGAACAGAATGAGATAAATGTAAATATAGTTCGGTTTGATTTTATGGCATATCAACCATTCTTGGTTACTTAATGCCAGTTCTGTTTATACATATATATCAACTATACATATGATTCGTAAACACATTTTGTCGATAACATTCTTAAACGAGCTTGAGTTCTTTTTTGCACACAATTAAATGGTTTCAAGTATTGCTATATAAGTCACAATTTAACATCAGTCATTTGTTTGCACGCCTAGTTTGTTCTATTTGACCAATATATGGGTCAGAGTAGACCTGGGAGTAATGACAATTAAGGGGTACTCCACATTCTCCAGAACTCCAAGGCTGATATCTCCCATCAAATGATTTAATGTCATATCTGGGACACTCGTCAGGGGGGAGATGTTACCCCTCTGCAGAAATGCAGTCGGTGTATTCTACAGCCCCAGCCGACTCAGCTCATATGTGAACATAGCAAACTAGATAGATAGATAGACTGATAGATAGACTGAAGTGGTATTCTTTTAAAGGAAATCCGTTATGTTTTTTAAAATAATTTTGAACACTAATGACGTCACACAGTTTTGAAAAAGAACGCCACCAACGGAAATCGAAGGTTTAAAACTTTTTTTTTTTTCGTTTCATTTAACAAATGAAAAAATGTAAATCAAATGTAAATCAAATGAACATCATACATCTAAACGCTTTGGTGAAGGTTTAATGTAAAAAAAAAAAAGCAAAACATTTAACGTTGGTAATTCAACAAGAAATAAAACCATCTTCTCAAGACCTTATGCTTTTTTATATTTTTATATTTTCATATTATATATGTGTATGTATTAATATGTTTCGCCAGATCCATCCTTCATTCGTTATCAAATCAATACGTGAGGAAAAAAAAGCAATTTCCATTTTTGTAGCAAAAGTAGTTTCTTTTTTGCCAGATAGGGCTGGAAAATAGATCGGCCGAAACGTTGCATTAAAAGCCTTAAGTGTTGAATTTTCAGAACAATTTATGGTATATAATAGGATTTTCATTCCTTCAAAATTCTTTTCTCTTGAATAAAAGTATTTATACTTTGAATGGAGGGCTTTATGAGTTGATTAAAGGTAATATTGTTGCAGTTACTTGTTGCTGCCTATCCAGTCTCGCTTGTGAATCGATATCTCGTTTTGATTGTCTTCTAAAAAGTGATCGATCGGCCACTATGTTGGGTCGAAACTGTAAAAGTCACTGATCAGCACCAAAAAAAAAAAAAAAAAGATGCAAAAACAAATTTCAAAATAAATACGTACGGTTGTCATTATTGATAAGAATTTCTCTTCTGGTTTATTCTAGTTGGAAGGTGGAGGCGTGTGAGATTTTGCAATAGGAACTCGGTTGCCTATCCCTCACCATCGCGATATGTGACGCCGGACGAAGACTTTATAGGGCAGACAGATAAGTAGATTGATATGCAAGTAACTTAAAAATGTACACACAATTGGAAATTTTTCGAAGTTTAAAAGGTGATAATAAAAGGATAAAAGAAAAAAAAATTCATGTTTGAAAAGGGACGTTTAAGAAAAAAAGGAAGAAGCAAAATATCTGCTCTTTTAAGAAGCCATTCTATTGGTGTCAGTCACAATCATTTCTCATGACGTAATCGATGGCCGGATATCCGGTTTCCGTCTTTTGCTTTCCTTCTTAAATTTTGTTTTTTCCTTTTGTTCGTTGCACGTGGCACGAATCAACTAGGAAGTTTTATCTGTTATTCGCTTCTTCCTTCTGTTCCGTTAACTGTTCGCCATGTCGGACTTTCTTTGCAGACTCCGACATTTGCATTTAACTTATCTAAGAAGCGGTTAAATTTTCTTTATGTTTCTTTTTGTTACTTATGTATTTTTTTTTTTTTTTGCTTCCACCTTTTCCTTCTCATCTCTTTCTATCACTAACTATTCATATTTGTCTCATATTTTTTTATTCTTTCTTTTCTCGATTTTCTCCCGCTTATTCATCTTCTTTGTTCTCTTCTTTTCATTCCCATAATTCCCTTTATAATTCATTAAAGTTAAATCCATTCTATCAAATCTGAGACTCTGTTTTCGTCTTATTTACCCTCATCAGCCGGATGACATGAAGAAAAGCAATTTAATAAGACTTTTCAAAAACATTCTCACGCGTCGGCGAATCTTTATTCTACGGCGCATGAGCAGATCAAATAACGAAATTACGATGTTGGGTCAATCAAGTAAAAAAAACATATTTCAGACTTTTTATACATAATCTACGATCTGAGATAGGGTCTGTTTGAATCCTGGCCGTTCTAAGAGGTAAGAAGTTACGCTTTTTAACCGAGAAACCCACATAATAGTGAAGAAATAAAAGGTGAAGGCAAGAAAGCGAGGGAAAAACGAAAAGAAAACCAGATGAAAGACATATATATATATATATATATATATCAGTGACCACAAACACACACAAAGGCACACACACACACACACACACACACACACACACACACACACACATATATATATATATATGGGAGTGTGTGTGTGTGTGTGTGTGTGGTGACACTAAGTTTTCAAGGTTACTACGGTCATATTTTCAACATAATTTACAATATTTATAATTTAGAATATAAGAAGAATTTTACCATCTGACTACATTTTTTTTTTCTAAATACAATTCATCAAATCCGCCTATGCAGGTTTACACACCTGATATTTGTCAACTGACCATTCTACAAAAACACAAAAACAAAACGTTTTTTTCTCTTTAACTGTTATATTTTTCAAAACAAATGTCTTTGAGCCTGTTTAAGCACTCATCTCAGTCGCCTCTAGATTCTTTAATGTCAACTTGCTCAATGACGTGGTTAGCTGAACAGATCACACACACACACACACCCACCCACACACACACACAAAGAATTGCTCTGAACTTTGTTGGGGTTCGAATTGATATATGTATATATATATATATATATATATATATATATATATATATATAATGACTGAGCATACATGAGGACAAAAAAGATGCTATTATAACACGATGTTTTGTTAAAACATTTTGTATAAGATGTGAAGTACGGATGATAAATTATTTGGATAAGCAGATAATTTTTTTAATAATTTGATATTGAGAGTTAAAAAGTGGAACAATAGTTAGCCCAGTCCGTAGGGACGGTAGAATACGCCATGTGCATCTCTGTAGAGGGGTAAGACCCTACAGCCACTGCCAAGTGTCCGGGGTTTACATCTGAGGGTGAGCCTCCCGTCCTGGAACTTTGGGGAATGTGAAGAACTCTTTCATTGTCATTACTCCCAGGTCCACTCGGACTCATTGTCTCATCTAAGGGCCAAATAGAACCGCTTAACCATTTAACTGTTTACAAACAAATGAGTGATTTTAAATTGAATTGTTTGTGTTAAATAGCAATACTTGTAACCATTTGTGTGCAAACAGATGATTGATATCAAATAAAATTATTACTATTAGATAGCTATATTTGAAGCTATTTAACTGGGTAGAGACCAATGAACTCTGGATTTTAAAAATTTTACCGACAAACTATTCGTTTACAAATCATATATATTTAATATATCATATATATATATCATATATATATATCATATATATTTAATATATCATATATATATAAGTTAAGTAAAGTTAGCGACCATAGTCGAGGGTGACCCGAAGGCTCCCTTTTCGATAGCTACTACACCAAGGTGTAGGGGAGGGCGCTACTCCATTCCCAGGATTGCTCCACTTTACCCTTGAACCGTACCTTATAATGCTGAGTGTTAAGCAAGGTGGTATCAAGTACCATTTTTAAAGTCTTTGGTATGACTCGACCTGGGATTGAACCCAGGTCTCCCGGGCCATTGGCGAACACTCTAACCGCTGGGCCAATGACCCGCATATATATTTAACATATTTACGTATGTATATCACCGGCCAATTGGCATAAGGGTTAGAGTGTTCACCAATAGTCCGGGAAATCGGGGTTCAGTCACTGGTCGAATCATACTAAAGTCTAAAATATGGTATTTGATGCCTCCTTGATTAATACTGAGCCTTATAAAGTATGGATTAAGAGTAAGTGGAACAGTCCAGGGAAAGGAATAGCGCCCCCCCAACATCTGGGTGTTGTAGCTATTAAAAAGGGATCCTCCGAGTCATTCTCGACGACGTTTTGTCAACTTAAACAATATATGTATAAACAAGATTTGGCATTAAATATCCTACAAAAGTTGATATGACATAAAATATATATTTGGAATATTAGACAAGAAGAAACAATTTGAGATCAACATGAAACATTTTTATTGAGATTTTGAGTGGTAAACTTTCAAGAACTTTTTTAAAGAATTAAATTGGTAAATAAAAAACATTGTTTTGTTCTGTCATTCGAAAATCTTGTCCCGAATCGATCAAGGAGTTTAAAAAGTCGAATTTACATTGTTATTTAGAAGATTTACAAAACTTGGGAGTAAATTTGGGTCTCAAACTTCTGAAAATAATCAATGCTCATTGCCATCTTAGACAACCGGTGCTGTTCAATCACTTCTAACCGATATTTCGAGAACCTCTGGTCAAAATAATGCAATTAGTACACTTACAAGGCGTTCATTTTGGTCTTTGTTAAACAGTAAACAATCTAATAGCATCTCTCTCTCTCTCTCTCTCTCTCTATATATATATATATATATATATATATATATATATATATATATATCAAATATTTTTCTGGCGTTATGATCTTGACACGAGCCAGACGAAACCGGTCGTTCAAATATATACATTTTTTTTAATAATAAACATGCCCACACCTTCCTTAGGCCGATATGTTTTCCTTGTAATTAATAAGTTGTTAACCATTGATAATTTATATATATATATATATATATATATATATATATATATATATATATATATATATATATATATATATATATAAGCCTAGATATGCAAATCGGTCTACAATTAAAACTAAAATTCTTGTAGACCTCAACAAGCAGTTGGGCATACTTTATTAAAAGAAAACATGTCTTCAACAAAAGAACTGTCGATTAAGACAATGGTTTGTTTTGGTTTCTTTGTTTAACTGCATATCAACTTTTGTGGGTTATTTATTGCCAAAGCCATCTTTGTAGATGGACAGCAGTGGTACTATTTAACCGCCCCATAGCTGTAGGGGGGATAAGAGGGTTTTCTAAAGGTATTAGTCTGAAAGTGAACGTTATAACGTGACCTGAGTTCGAACTCTCTTTCAACTCTTTGACAGAACAAAGAAATCGGCTGAATGAAATGGGATTTATGTAGAGAAAAGTGAAAGAAAAATCAGCACTAACACGCAAAACCGAATGAAATGAAGTTAAAGTCAGCTAAAGAGAAACAATCATGATGTGTAGACAACTGGATGAAAGTGATATTCAGTGATGAATCAAGAATCTACATTGACAAAGGTAATGACGCTGGAAGTTTTGTTTAGTAACATTCACATGAAATATATAGAGATGAGTGCCAGAAAAAACGAGATAATTTCCTGAGTGAATTAAACACATTTAGAGAATGTACATCTCAACAATTAATACCTATGGGGACTTTGAATTCTTTAATTCCATCAATATAAAATTGCTTTATATTTCAGGTCGATGAAGCATCTTGTTATAGAGCAAAGTGGATGAAAGTTTTTTTTTCAGGAAAGGCAGAGAAAATCAATGACATGACCATAGAAAAGCCCTGTTCTAAATCTAATTAAAAATGTATGGATTAAATTCTTTAAAAATTGGCCTCTGAGAAAATTTATCAAGCAAAGAACTGTTAACTGCCATTTGGGAAAGTTGGAACGACTTTGATAAATAATATTGATTTCAATGAGTGAAATGCGAGGCTGAAAGAATGAAGACTGTCATAAAAACTTGATGAGGGAAAGTAAATTTTAATTCTAAATTTTTGTCTGTGAACTCCCGAACTTTTTCTTCAACACTGGATTATTCCATAATATTTTCCTTTGCATGTCATAGAAAAAAATTATACCATTAATTTGGTTAACTTACATTGGTCCGTTAAAGGAATATTCAATGAAGCCAGAATGTTTTGCGATTAAAGAAAAATATATTTTATGTCTTATCTGTCATTAGTTTACTTAAAATAATAACAGAACATCCTTTTAGTATTCTAATTCCATATTTTTATGTGGTGTTGTGAATATATATATATATATATATATATATATATATATATATAATTATATAGGACAGACACTTCCTTTCGGCCTATTTTATCTTGAATCCGTTTAAATCTTCGTATTGACTTCTGGATGGAATGAATTCAGGAAAGCACTGTATTTTTCCCAAATACTTTCAGCCCCAACGGGGGCCATTTTGGGGATAGCAAATAGTGAATTGACAAACAATAATGAGTCATATATATTTATATTAGAAGTAGGAGGAAGAACAAGCAGGAGGGGAATTTATGGAAGAAAATAATTTTACAAGAGGTAAGAGGAAGAATTGGTAGGAAAAGTGTTACAGACATTTTAGAATATTCGAAGTTGATCTCGTTTCAAGATGGTTTGTTTATCTTTGCATATATATATATATATATATATATATATATATATATATATATATATATATATATATATATATACAGGAAACATTTTCATATTACCCTAAGAAAACAACACGCAAAAACTCGAATTTCTTGAAGATCTCTACATAAATTCTTCCTCTTACAACGAGTAAAATTCTTTTCTTCCATAAATTCCTCTTCTCATTGTTCTTCCTTTTTATAAATGTATATGATTTGTCATCGTATTTGTCACTTCATTAAGATGACTTCAGTTGGAGCCGAAAACACTTGGAGAAAAATTAGAGACTTGAATTCATTCTTTACAACGAAGACTTCAACGGATCAAAAATAAGATAAACGAAGAAAGTGTTTGTTCTATTTAATCAAACGTTTAAAAATGAAAATGCAACACACACACACACACACACACACACACACACACACACACACACACACACACACACACACACACACACACATATATATATATATATAGGTGTATATATATATATATATATATATATATGTATGAATATATATATATACACCTATACATATATATATATATAGTGTCATAACTGTTCTTATATATATATATATATATATATGTATATATAGTGTCATATATATATATTTATAGTGTCATTACTGTTCTTCTACAAGGATGGCTTAAGCATTGAATAACCCAGAAACGTTGAAATGTCATTAAAGAAAAAGACCGAAACAGATACATATATACTGATAGATAGATAGATAGATAGATAGATGGATTAATTAGGAAGACACTAAAAACACCATCCCAGTCTGCAGGGGCCGTATAATATCCTGATTGTATCTCTGCAGAGGAGTAACACCCTCCCCAAACTGCATGATGGTGATGCTCAAATCATGGAACTTTGGAGAATGTGTTGTACTCCTTCATTGCCATAACTCCCAGGTTCACTCTGACTAGGATAAGGAGTATCTGATAGGGTCCCATCTATCAGTCAAATAGAACTGTTTGACTTTTAAATGCGTGCAAACTGATGTTAAATTGAATTGTTAGTGTTACATAGCAATACTTGAAAGCTTTTAAAATGTGTGCAAACAAATCATTAATACTTATAAAATAACTTGAATTAGACGGGAATGTTTAAAACCGTTTGGTATGACAAAGCAAAAATTGGAACCATTTAACTGTGTGTCACATCGGGAAATGATCATCCCGCATGGGGTCGAGCTGGTGAGGAGGTATTATGTTGAATGACATGAAACTTCCACAATGATCCATCTAAAATGCATAACAGACGACGCCACCCGGCGCCCTTCAATTAATTAAAAAGGCATATTTCTTACATATAACCATTTAAATATATGCAAACAAACGACCGATGATAAATTGAATTGTTAATTATTGTTACATAGCAATACTTGAAGCCGTTTAACTTTGTGCAAACAAATCTTGAATACTAAATATAATTATTCGCTAAAGATAGGAATGGTTGGAACCATTTAATTATGGGCAAAAATTGAATTATTGGTAGCACATAGCAATTCATGGAACAATTTAACTGTGTGAAATAAAACTATCAGAGTGAACAATACTTGAAACCACTTCTCTAAGAGCAAACAAAAGGAATACTTAATCGTATGCAAACAAATTAAATCATTTAAAAATATAATCAGCAACAAATTATTCCCTTACAAATTATGTATAACCAGTTAATTGTCTGCAAACAAATGACTGATATTAAATTAAATTGTTAGTATTACATAACATTACTTGAAACTATGCAAACAAATGAGATCTGGTTGATTATCTACAATTGGTTTACAAATAATATATATCTAATTAATTTATAAGCAGGATATGGCATTAAATAACCAACAATGGTTGATATGCCTTAAAAGCCAACATACCAACCAAACAACCAATAAAAACAAAGATATTTTCAACAATCAAACAAAAGGAATTATATATATATATATATATATATATATATATATATATATATATATATATGTGTGTGTGTATATATATATATGTGTGTGTGTATATATATATATATATATATATATATATATATAACCAAAAACACATACACACACATGTACATCTATTGAAATAAACAAACCAATATAAAAAGTTTTTTCATAAATCAGCAAAGTGCTCAAATATTGGGCAGTAGAGCAAGATAAAAATGTTTTCTCTTCTCCTCATGTCAGTCCGATGTATATTTGTTTTATTTAGTCAACATTAGAAACGTCTGACTGTCTATATATATATATATATATATATATATATATATATATATATATATATATATATATACACGAGGGTTATTCAATAAATAAGGTGAATTTTGTCAAAGGAGTTGAGAATAGAAAGCATTGTTTAGAGTTGCACCTTTTTCAAGGAAATCAATAATGATCATATCACAGAAGACTGTCAGCATGACCTTCTTTAATGACCACTGTGCTTAGAGCTTTTTCTTTCCCGGAGAGTCAATGTGTTTCCAGCCCATGGTCTGTCTTTTCCACTCAGGTTCCTAGTGACAAATCCATGTTTTGTTCATTTGTAAATATTTTCATTTATTAAAACATGCTTCTTTGTACACATTCTTCTGAAAATTGCACATGGTTTGCACTTCTTAGCCACTAAATATTTGGCCTCTGTTCAAATCTGGAGCACTCTGATTTGACGCCACTTTGAATAGCCTCAAAACAAATATTTATTTTTTCGTGAAATAATTTTGCCTATAACCCAATTCCAAACAATGCAGAATTTTCATTCATGGAAAAATATATATTTTTTTAATTTTTATAAAATCACTTATGTACTGAATGAACCTCATATGTGCATGTGTACTTATATGTGTGCATATATATATATATATATATATATATATATATATATATATATATATATATATATATGGGAAGATGGAAGTAAATCTGACCGTATGTAAGTGTACAAATATGAGCAAAGAAAGAAAGAAAAAGAGAATTCAGAGGATGATTTTATTAAAAGCTGAATTATTTGCCCACGTTAAACGCTTCGGTTTTTACATGAAGCCCTCCTCTGGGCGTTTAAATATGTGATGCTGTATCTTCTAAATTTCATTCAAATTTAATTTTATTGTGTTTTGAAATTAAAAGAAAAAAAATAAGAAAAGTTTAAACCTTCTATTTCCGTTTGTGGCGTTCTGTTTCAAAACTGTGGGATGTCATTAATGTTCAAAATTTATTTTAAAAACTGAACGAATTTCCTTTAAAAAAAGAAAAGAAAAGAAAAGAAAAGGAAAGAAAAGAAAAGTTAGAGGAAGGAAAAAAGAAAAAAAAAAAGAAAAAAGATAGGAAAAGAGAGAAAAATAGAGCGGTAGAATATATATATATATATATATATATATATATATATATATATATATATATATATATTTCATTAAGAAAAAAACAACGAAACCAATCACAAAGGATTATAAATTTATTTCCATCCTGTTACGCATTTTTGAAATTTTCAAAAACACGAAAAAAAATTAACAGGACTTCATTAGATAAAAAAAACTAGAGTAGACACATGAGATATATATATATATAGAGAGAGAGAGAGAGAAAAGAGAGAGAGAAAAGAGAGAGAGAGCGAGAGCGTTACATAATGTCCATACTAGTATATGGATGCACTACCTGAACGTGAACAAAACACATCAAGAAAAAGCTAGATGGGAACAACACAAGAAAACTTCGTGCTATCTTGAATAAATCCTGGAAGCAACATCCCACAAAACACTAGCTGTACGGCCACCTATTTCCCATCTCACAAGCCATTCTAGTAAAACGAACAAGACACGCGGGGCACTGCTGGAAAAGTAAGGACCAACACATAAACGATTTTCTTTGATCAACTTCTACACATGGATGTGCCAGTATTGGCCAACCAGCAAGGTTAATATATATATATATATATATATATATATATATATATATATATATATATATATATCATGCTGTATGTTCGAGCAGGTCGTCCTGCTTTTGCTTGGCCATATGTGGGGGTCCATAGGAGTACATCACTGATGAGTTCGTCCTTGCTTTTCCAGCAGTGTCCTGCGTGACTGGTTCGTCTAACTTATATAGTTTTCGTGATGGGAGGCAATTGGTCGTATAGTTGGTGTCTTGTGGGGTGTTGACGCCAGGACTTGTTCAATATTGCTCTCAACATTCTTGTGTAATTGCCGTCTAGTTTCTTCTTCAGCCGTTTTGTTAGCGTCCAATTAGTGCATCCATATAGTAGTATCGATACAACCGCAATATATATATATTGCAGCAAACATTGAAATGTACCAAAATTGATATAAGAAAGAAGGATGAATAAATCTTCTTATAAATTTTACTTGATGTTATATGATGGAAAACATGTTAACCATTTAAAAAATTGAATTAAAAAAATTTAAAAAAAAAAACCCAAAACGTCTGAATATTTTAAGGATGTTTTAATGTTTTTCGTAATCTTTTTAAAGGTATCCAGGGATTCTTTTACATCCCTATGAGGTATTATTGGATCGCAGGAACTCTTTTATACAGCAAGATGAAAACATTAGTATTTTTTCACTTTTTGTGTTCACACACACACACACACACACACACACACACACACACACACACACACACACACACATATATATATATATATATATATATATACAAATACACACACACACACACACACACACACACACACACACACACACATATATATATATATATATATACAAATACACACACACACACACACACACACACACACACATATATATATATATATATATACAAATACACACACACACACACACACACACACATATATATATATATATATACAAATACACACACACACACACACACACACACACACACACATATATATATATATATATATACATATATACAAATACACACACACACACACACACACACACACACACACACACACACACACACACACACACACATATATATATATATATATATATATATATATATATTTACTTCAGAAGTACGCTTTATAATCTTCTGTAATATTCGCATTTTTAGATGTGTGAAAATAAGTTGGAAAATTTGTTGTGACATCCTTTTTTTTATTTTGAATACAAAAGAAAATAAAAAGAATTGAAAATACCTTTACAACAGAATGTAAAATTAAGATTTTAGCAAAAGAAAAACATTTTCTTAAAATGCCGAGAAAGTATCTTTTTACTATTTAGCGTAAACAATATAATTAAAAAACAAAACAAAACAAAAACTTAAGCTTCCCCCGAAATACAAAATCTTTGTTGTAAATAAGTTCCTTTCTGCTTATAAAATTCTTGGAATGTCTTTCTTAAAAGACGGAAAGAGAAAATGAAGATGAAAGGCACCTGCTTATGTCGATTTACTTTAAGACTAGTTTGGTACAAGGTTAAAATTATTGAGCACGTAATGATTATTGAACTCCTTATCAATCTTTACAAAGTTTTGTATGCTCTTTCATTAATTTAGTGCTTGATTTTAACGGCATGTAAACCTGTATAGGGTTATTTTATGTCTAGAGGTTAGGGAATCGCGTTCATTTACTTTTTTGTGTGTAGTTGTTTTTAAGAGTTTTTATGCAAGCAGATATCTGATATCAAATATTCCTATCAAATTAAATTGAATTATTTGTATTAGATAGCAATACTTGAAAGCTTTTAACTGTGTGCAAACAATAAAAAGCAATACTTGAAACCATTTAACAGTGTGCAAACAATAAAAAGCAATACTTGAAACCATTTAACTATGTGCCAACAAATGAGTGCTGGTGCGTTTAAAAATAATTTATCAACAAAATATTCTCATAAAAATCATATGATATATGTATAAACAGTTTTTGGCATTAAATAACCATCAAAGGTTGATATACCATTAAATCAAATAACCTAACCGATATAATATAAATGATTAGTACATAGTTGTGTGGTTTCAAGTATTCCTATCTAATACAAATAATTATATGGTTTAAAGTAATTAATTTTATTTAACTATTATCATTTGTTTGCATAAAGTTATATGGTTTTAAATAACTAATAATAATAATAATAATAATAATCCTTTGAAAATAATTATAGCTTCAAATAATTATATTTAATATAAAAATACGCGCTTAGTTCTATGGTTTCAAGTATTCCAATCCAATAAGTATAATTTTCAAATAGATCTAGACCTTAACAAGTATTACCACTCGTGGTCAGAGTGAATCTAGGAGTAAAGACAATGAACGGGGGCTCTACACTCCGCAGATGTCCAGAATTGAAACCTCACCATCAGATGCAGTTTAGTGTTATATCCAGGGCACACCCTTTTCTCTGTGTGTGTGAGGCGGGGATCTTATCCCTCTGCAGGGTGAGGCAGTCAACATATTTTTAGCTTCGTTAACAGGATGGACAAAGTATGAGTTATTTAATAAGGATTAAACTCTCATAGTGGTAAAAAGGAAAATCATGATTTTCAACACAATATTGCATTTTCTGATAACGTTGGATTTCGTTACAAACCTTACCCCCCCCCCACACACACACATACACCAAACCGTAACAAACGAAAACGGCGCTTCATTCTTACTAGAGCAATGAACTTAGAATGCTCTCAGAGAATAAATCTTCTAGTCCAATTTGCAATTGAATGACATAATCTATCTATCTATCTATCTATCTATCTATCATTTCACAGAATTGGCCATAAGTACGCTTTTAAATTTCTTCATATAAAGTTAATTTTTCTCTCCAGACAAGATTCCCACATTTTATCATTTTTAGTGGAATATATATATATATATATATATATATATATATATATATATATATATATATATATATATATTGTGTGTGTGTGTGTGTGTGTGTGTGTGTGTGTGTGTGTGTGTGTGTGTGTGTGTGTGTGTGTGTGTGTGTGCGCGTGTGTGCGATTGAATGATAATTTTTGTGGAGTTTTAACTGAAAATCAATTTTGTCAATAATCAAAATTCTTAATACAATGATGTAAAGATTAAAATCTTTCACTTCTTTCGAAATAGAAGCATCGATATGATCATGGATTGTTGTTAAAATAGACACCCAATTGGTTCACACATTGTCTTATGATAATGATAATGAAGAAATACGTTTGTATATATATATATATATATATATATATATATATATATATATATATATATATATATACGGGGAGGGTTATTAGAGAAATACACTTAGAGAATAAAGCAATTTCCAGTTCAATGTGCAATCGAAAGAACACTTTACTGGACGATATTTTATAATCCTCTAAATTCTCAATATAATCGTGATAACTATGGAATCTTTTGTTCCTTCCGATGAACTTTTGTTAGAACGGGTCATCTTATGGGAAAAAATGAAAATAGGAAACATTTATTTTCATAGTCCACAGTTTTTCATGAAATTTTAATTTTTCCAATTCTTCTTTATAATGATATAAGTTTTACGAAAATTGATTCATCCATTTTTATGCTATATTTTATTTTTACCCCAGAAACTCAAGAATCTCAATCGGCCCTTCAGGCACCAGTACGATACATCATCTGCACATCCCTCCTAAATACACAGGCAGGTAATATTCAAAACATTTCATTAAAAATAGTGCATTCTGATACAATGTCTGACGAAACATTTTTTTAAATAATAAATTTTATGCTGTTTTCTGGCGAATGAAATCATAAAAAAAAGAAAACATTCAAGTAAAGAATAAACATTTTTTGGAAAGTGTTTTTTAATCTGCTTTCTTGTTAGGCACTTTAATTCAAAGATGAATATTACATCATAGAGATTGAAAATTTAAAATAAAAAGGCTTACAACTTATTGCTCTTTATTATTCAATCTAAATTTCAAGGAAATCCATTCCTTTTTTTTTTTTTTTTTTTTCTTAAGGGGAATTGACGTAAGTAAAAATTCTTAGGGTTAAATGTACCGTTACCTTTACAATAGATATAAAATAAATAACTTTATAAATAGATAAATACAATTTGATTTAATTTTAATGATATGGAGCAATAAGACCCCGTGCGTGTGTGTGTGTGTGTGTGTGTGTGTGTTTGATCAGAGGTGTGAGTATGTGAGTGTGTTGTGTGTATACGAGTATGTGTGTGTGTGTGTGTGTGTGTGTGTGTGTGTGTGTGTGTGTGTGTGTGTGAGAACGAGTGTGGGTATGTTTGTGAATGAGGATGTGCGGGCGTGCATATGCGTGTATTTGTATTTGAAGGTGCGTGTTTGTGTGCGTGCCTGCGTGGACATTTACATGTCTGCGTGTCTGAATGTATATTTTCTTCTTCTTTTTTTTAAACTAACATGTCTACCCTTGTTGGGTTATTTCTATGTGGGTATGTGCACGTGCCTGTGTTTGTGTATGTGCACGTGCCTCTGTGTGTGTGCGTGTGTGCATGTGTGTGCGTGTGCGTGCATGCGTATGTATGTATGTGTGTACGCATACACGTGTGCGGACATGTCTGAGGGTGTCTACCAGCATGAATGTATATGTATGTGTGCACGTTTTTGTGCGTATGTGTGTGTCAGTGAGTGTGTACACGCGCGCGCTCGCGTGTTTATGCGTGAGTTAAGATGAGTGCAACACTAATAAACATCTAAACGTGTGTGTGTGTGTGTGTGTGTGTGTGTGTGTGTGTGTGTGCATATAAGTGCATGCAAGCGTATATATGGGTATTCGTGTATGTATGCATGCATAATCCAGACACATATAGCGAGTGAACAAACAAAACAGGAGTGTGCCTGTTTCCTCCGGGGGAATGTGCACCAATCGGGGCGCGGTACAAAGAGTTTTACCGCAAAACAAGCCGGCGTAGCTGCAATATTTTCGCCAACTTCGATATGAGAAAATACTCCGCCCACAACGATGTTTAATGTGGGAGGTGCGTATCGAACATAATACGGTCCACACTAGATCTACTTCCTCACTCGCCAACCAACAACCCCCCCCTCATTCTATCACCCCCAACAATCCCAAAAGAAGGGAGGAGCCAAATTCACTTGCGTTTCCGTTTTCGTGTTGTTCGAAAGATTTCAACTTTTATACCAGCTTTACAATTTCGTACCGTATATTGCGGCGGATAAATTTGACCTTTTAAACATACCCCCCCCCAAACAACAAAAACCCAAACCAACAAAAAATCTCAGCAAACCTTGGGGTTGACTTATACAGTCGGGTGAAAACCAAAACAGAGTGGTCCATCAGTGGAACAGTACTTCTAACAATCGATATACACCACTGACCATAACTCCTAACAATCGATATACACCACTGACCATAACTCCAACAGACTACCACAAACATTTCCAACTTAAACAGATCTTTGGTGAATATATTTAACAAATTAATATTAATATAAACAAATAAAAATTAACGTTGTTTCCAACAGCTGATACACTGACTGTAAACACTTATCAAAATGTCACAGCACCCAGACAGCCTGTCAGACGACTACAGTATGTTGTTTATCTGTGCAATTTCATGATTACACAAATAGATTGTAAATTCATATGACAATAAACTCTAATGTATAAGATTTGTAGGTTTCATATTTGACTGATGTAAATCTGATCTAAGAAAAAAATACATACACCATTCATAAATGGATTAATGACACTTTAATGAGATTTAATGGTAGTTTATTGAATATATATTCATTGGTATTATTACTGTACTTATATGGTACATTTTAAATAAAGGTTACTTAAAAGGTTATTTTATTGACAATTAAAACCTTGATTCTAAGATACCATACTAATTTTTAAAGTATTCACTATAAGATATCTATAAAGTTAAACCTCAAATAAACTTATCGGCTTTTGCTACCAGATATTATAGCCTATCCTCACTTTGGGCTTCTGGGTTAGTTTTGGCCGACATGTAACTGACTATTTTACGGTCACCCTATTTAGCAGATATAAGATGAACCCTGAATTTTGAGCTAAAAATCTTGAGGTCGACTTATATACGAAATCACCTGGTACACAGCAATTTGTTGTATATAAGATTATTTAACATATTTGTATTTATTCAAAGTGAGGTTTTTTTGAAGAATATACTTTCAAATGTCTTGAAGGTAGGAAATTTGGTTTCATATTTACATGTTTTGTGGAGTTGTTTCTTAAGAGTTTTTTTTTTTGCACACGGTCCTATCGAATTTTTGAAGCCAATTTATTTAACCCTTGCATAAGATCCTAATGGTCAAAATGTGTAATGGACATCTTCGTCGAAAATGGACACGGTGATTCGAGTTCAAATCCCGGACGAGGCTGAATGCATTTCAATTAGCGCTGATAATCATGGGAAAAGTATGAATCCAACTATTCTCCATCCAGCTGAAGAGTAAATAGTAGGGCACCCTGGGCTCTTTAACCTTGGTATAGCAGCCAGTCTAGATGAGGGAAAATTCTGAATTCAAACCCAATAAACTCCGTTTAAAAATTGACCTTGTGTCGTACGCTGCTTGTGCGGAGGGGCAGGGAAATATATATATATACATGAGATCCTGACAGGTGCGACCACTCCGAGTCAAAGTGGATCTGGGAATAATGATAAAGAAATTGTACACCAAACTCCTCAGACGTTCAGAACTGGAGCCTCACCATCTGATGCTGTTTAGTTTCATACTCAAGATACCTCTCTTTGTGAGGTGTTACTATTTACCAACCCCTCCGCTCGGGCAGGATATGACACAAGGTCAATTTTTTTAAGCGGAGTTTAACAGGTTTGAATTCAGAGTTTTCCTTCTCCTAGACTAGTTGCCTCACCAAGGCTGAAGAACTTAGTCTGTCCTACTATTTACCCATAGCTGGAGGGAGAATAATTGGATTCATACCTTTCCCAAGGGTATTAGTGCTATGTGAAATGCAATCAGTCTCGTCCAGGATTTGAACTCGTGTCGCCGTGTTCATTTCCTACGACGATAACGACTACACCACGGGCACCTTTGTGAGGTGTTACCCCCTCGGAAGGAGGTGCAGTTATCGTATTCTAAGCCCCACTATCTTGGCAGAACCTGTCTTCAATTAATCAACCAGTCCAGGAAGAGTTAAAAGTAATAAGAAGCCCCAACTAAAAGTCATCTCAAATGACTCCAACGTGTTAATCGCTAAAATGTTTTAACACTACCAATCTCAGTATTTGTCCATAATATATCGATGAATGTCTGTGCTAATATATATATATATATATAAGTGTGTGTGTGTGTGTGTATGAAATACAAATAACGAATACTATTGGGAAAGGTATTATCCATCCAGCTGTGGGTAAATAGTAAGTCAAACTGAGTTCTTTAAATTTTGTATGGCAACCGGTCTGGGTGAAGGTAAACTGAATTCAAACCTGTTAAAATTCGCTAAAAAATTGACCTTATATCACATCCTTTTCGTGCAGAGGAGTAGGTTAAATATATACATATTTTCCCTGGTGACTGTCACCCACATGACTATACCTCTTATTATGAATACAGTTGATAAGCTATTTTTCTCAGAGATCCGTCTGATGATTGTGCACATCACATGAAACTTTAAGTGTTCGTATTTATAACATTTTTAAGATTTTATTTCTGCTTTTCTTTAATTGTATCAAGTACGTTTTTTGCAAACTTTTCTTATTTGCATTTAGAAGAAAAATTATATTACATATAGTTGGTATTTAGTTAGTTGAGTAGTTTTTGGAAAAGTACGCTAAATTATATATATATATATATATATATATATATATATATATATATATATTGTAAAAAGAAAGTGGTTAATTCGGAAAAGAGAAATTCGAATTAGTCACAGTCAATCAAAATACCTGAAGTCCCAAACTTAGTTTTCTCTGAAAGTATCAACGGGAAACCTATATATATATATATATATATATATATATAAACATTTATCTTAGACAACAAAGAAGACTTTTGAATTTTATCACCTTCCTTGTAAATATACAAAATTCAACGAAGCAGAATCATATAGATTGAAAAATATACAGAAACAATGAGAATTCTTAGATCTGCCGACATATATATATATATATATATATAAGTATTCCTATCTAATAACAATAATTTTCAAACAAATATATTGATTTAACTATTCCTATTTAATAATAATAAGTAAAGTTGGCGACCGTAGTCGAGGGCGACCAGAAGGTTCCCTTTT
Organism: Sepioteuthis lessoniana; assembly: GCA_963585895.1. NCBI lineage: Eukaryota > Metazoa > Mollusca > Cephalopoda > Myopsida > Loliginidae > Sepioteuthis > Sepioteuthis lessoniana. The sequence continues at coordinate 263,302 of OY757932.1, read as the reverse complement.
CAATAGCTACTATACTAAAGAGTAGGGTAGGGCGCTACTCCTTTGCCTGGATTCCTCCCCTTTACCCTTGATACGTACCTTATATTGCTGAGTGTTAAGCAAGGAGGTATCAAGTACCATTTTTAAAGTCTTTGGTATGACGCAACCTGGGATTTAACCTAGGTCTTCCGGACCATTGGCGAACACTCTAACCACTTGGTTAATGAGCCGGTGTTTTAATAATAATAATAATAATAATAATAATAATAATAATAATAATAATAATAACAGCCTTTGAAAGCTTGAAAGTGCAATTTATAGCTAAGCCTCGTAGAAAAGAAAATCTAAAAGATCATTTTTCAGAGATTATATCAAAAGGGAAATTGATAATATGCAACGGAATAGCAAGTGTAGGTTCTGTAGAGATGGAGATGAAACAGTTAATCATATAATTATCGAATGCATCTCATAATGAGGTTCCAGTTCTGAAGATATTGAGAGTGTGGAGAAGTCTTCGTTGCTATTAATCTGAGGTTCATCTGACCCGGAGTGGTAATACCCGTTAGGGTCCTATCTAGGGGTTAAATAGACTTGTTTGAAAATTATTCCCATTCGATAAAACAGGGAGCAAAAAAAAAAAAAGATCTTTAGAAACAACTGCACAAAAATTAAAATATGCAATGAACACGATTCCTTAAATTCTAGGCATAAAACAACACTGGTTATATATATATATATATATATATATATATATATATATATATATATATATATATGAATGCTTTATCTCCACAGATGATTGCAGTCTCTTGATCTCCCAGAATCGTCTGGATTGATGCCTTATTTTCAACTGTGTCCTCCCAAATGTCTTTTGAGTTCAGCACCAGCCTTGCAAACCTTGAAATTGGTATGATAGGGAAATGGAAATTATGGCAGTCCATGTTACTTGATTCGGTTCTTGGAGAATGTTTTCGTGCACGGCAATATGCCTTTGTAAGCCAATCAAAGACGGGTCGACGTTCTTGCAAATGATGTAAGTGGTATCACCTTGCCTCAAAGGTACTGTGTCCTTTTCACATCTCCTATGAGACTTCAGGTAATTTACATATCTAGTTTTAAGGAGAAAAACTCGATCACAAAATCCTGGAAAGATTTTGAAGCGAATTTACAATACTGTGGGTAGCAAATCTTGCCGTGTATTTTAGGAATTTCTCATACCATTATTATTATTATTATTAATATTATTAAGATGAGTTAAAAGGTTTACAGTATTTTAGTAAAGTGCTAGTTTGCGGTGAGTATATCACGTGACCGAAGCAGTTTAAGAAGTGGTAGGTACATGCAGTGGTTGGTAGTATGGTGGTAGCTGGTGAATTGACATGTCGTGCATTGCTTCTTTCCATTTGTGATTTGAAAGCTGTACAGATGAATATGCAACGTAGTCTAATGTGGAGACTTATGCTTTTCGAGTTCGAGTTGGGCCGCTGAGTCAACCAAAACATTTTTTGTGCTAAAAGTACGGACATTAGAGTGTTCGCCCACAGCCCGGGATACCTAGGTTCAATCCCAGGTCGAGTCATACCAAAGACTCAAAAAATGGTACATGATGCTACCTTGCTTAACACTCAGGATTATAAGGTGAGGATCAAGGGTAAAGTGGAGCAATCCAGGGAAAGGAGTAGCCCTCTCCCCTACACATTGGTGTTGTAGCTATCGAAAAGGGAGCCTTCGGGTCACCCTCGACTACGGTTGCCAACATAGGTGCAGTTGATCACAGTACAGTAAGGAGATGGTTGATGAAATTTCGCCGATGAGGAAGGGTCAAGTAAACTGGTAATTTTGAGACATAAAGGCAAATCTGACGAGTAGCCTTCGGGGAGTATCAGGTGAGCTCAGCATCTCACTGTCAAGTAATGTTTTTCACTTTCACAATCTCGACAAAAGCACGTGGACCGGCCAATTGTGCGGCACGCGACTGAGATATCACAAACATTTTGACTCAACCTGGAATATATTTTACTGCATACAGACTTCTGACTGCACAGCCGCCGAAGATTTCTATTTATTACAAATATTGAAAAAAAAGAGACTAAACCGAACCCTTTCATCACCGTCGAGAAATCCTCGTTGAATTTTATCATCCATTAAATTTACAGACTTCCATCATTGGTCTAATAATCCTTTTCGTAACGACTTCCCTAACTCATTTGATAATCCTATCAATACCGACTTCCCTAACTCATTTGATAATCCTTTTAATAATGACTTCCCAAACTCATTTGATAATCCTTTTAATACCGACTTCCCTCCTCCGTTTGATAATCCTATCAATACCGACTTCCCTCCCTCGTTTGATAATCCTATCAATACCGACTTCCTTCCCTCGTTTGATAATCCTATCAATACCGACTTCCCTAACTCATTTGATAATCCTTTTTATACCGACTTCCTTCCCTCGTTTGATAATCCTATCAATACCGACCTCCCTAACTCGTTTGATAATCCTTTTTATACCGACTTCCCTAACTCATTTGATAATCCTTTTTATACCGACATTCATCACTCATTTGATAATCCTTTTAATACCGACTTCCCAAACTCATTTGATAATCCTTTTGATATTACTACACACACACATATTCATGTATGTATATACTAAGGATTGTGGAAAAGTTTTAAACGTCACCAAAAAAGAAAAGCATAGCTTAATATTTTTGCTACTGCCTCTCATACTATCATTTTTTATTGAACAAGAAAAAGTAATTCAGATTTTTTTAGTTTTATAAAAAGTGGCAGTGTGTTGCCACAGAAACGTTCATATCTACTGTTCTTTCTTGGTGAGCCTTAGAACTTTTTGAACGAGCCGTGTACTTAAACGCTACCTATACTCCCACACCAACTCATAAAAATACGCTGGCACCTACATGCTTATACATACATATACACTACGCCTATATGCATACATACTCATTAAAGCACTCGTTGCGTAACGGTTATCGTTGTTCAAACCTAGAACGAGGCTGTTTGCATTTCACAGAGAGCTAATACCCTTTGGAAAGGTATTAATCCAACTATTCTCCTTCGCAGCTATGGGTAAAATAGTTGGGTAGACTGATAAAAGTAGGGTAACCGGTCAAAGAGAAACTTCACAAGACACTAAAAAAGAAGCAAAAAAAAAAAAAATTGAGAATACACTTGCCATTTATTTATTTCCTTTTCACGTTTAAGGTCGGTGTGTTGGTAGGGACTGTCAGTTTGCAAATTGGATTTAAATGCTGAACCCGCATAACCAGGATATGGACGACAGTTGAACACTTGGTCAGTTTTCAATCCCATACTGTTTAACGATCCACTCCGAAATCTGGTTTCTTCGATTGATTCTTCTTGTGATCAACTATGTTGCACGGCGGGAGATTGACTCCAGTCCAACGGTCAACCCAACCGTCACGTTCCTATGCTACCGCACGTCTACCTATCTCCTGATAGCTTCCTTGAATATACACGGGGCTATGGAAAAGAACCACACACATCTCGCTGAGACCCACTTTGGAAAATTATACCCTTGTCTACTGACCTCTGTAATAACGTCGAAGACTTCTGTTTATGACGGACATTAAAAATTAACCTTTTCCAGAAATCCTCTTTCTATTTTATTTGTGACCTTCATGATTTGTGGGGGAGTCCCAGTAGCTTAGAGGCTAACGTGTTGGACTGTATCATCGTGATAAACGAGTTCGTTCTCTAGTCACGCTGATATACTCACTTTCGGACTAATGCCCATCGGAAAAGCTATGAAACCCCATATTCTCCAATCTACGGGTTAGATAATAGTATCACTAATAGATTCTTCTACAAGCATGACTTTGGCATTAAATAATCCAGGAAATTTGATATGCCAAAACAAGCCAAACCAAACCCTAACATTTAATACGACGGCACACATACATACATACATACATACATACTATGATCACACACACACCTGTACATATACGCTCGCACCTGGATGCATATATATATATATATATATATTATATGCGTACATAATCGCAGAAACAGACTTGCACTAACATTCATTATTGGACCAGACAGGGATAGAAGAGCTTATAGTGTTATAGTAAGACGTTTTTTTCCCCTGACAAATCTTATAGATCAGAACTAAATTGGACGAAATATATATATTTTTTGTATGTTTGTATTGTCACCTTCACCAATACTTTTCGGTGTTGGAACAATCGAGAGGTCGATAAATATCTAGTTGTTAGAATGGGTGGTAGTCAAAAGCTGACTTACGATATATAAAGACTGACTGATTTCAACGCCACATCAACCCGTTTTGGGTTATTTCATGCCTATAAGTTAGGGAATGGTGTTCATTATATATTCATATTTACAGTTTTTGTGTTGTTGTTTCTTAAGAGTTTTGATTTTTTTTCACACACGAATCATTTTTGAACATATCTATTTGATCTATAGATTGGAGCCTAGCAGGATGGACAGAGAGGAATTGGCAATGAACGGATATTCCACATTCCTCAGATCTCCAGAAGTGTTGAGTACTCCTTTAGCCGATACAGTTTAGTGTCATACCCTGTAAATTCTTTTTTTTTTTTGTTTGGTGGGGGGCCTCTTACCCTATGCAGGCGATAAAGGCAGCGTACTCTAAGTCCGACCGACAGAAATACAAAGAGATGACCAATGCTAAATGACAGCTTCTACACTCTATGCATTTCCTATCTCATGTGAAACATTCATTTATCTTTGCTGGAATTCAAAGACCAGATATTTTTATGTTCAATCGTTTAGACAATTTTTCTACAATTTTTCCTTTTTGTTTGCTTTGGTTTGGTTTGGACTTTTCTCAGTATTCTAGCCAGTCTGTGGCCCGTATGGTTTCGATCGTCCCTCTTATTTTCGATTGCTACAGTCTCTTTTCTAAGCATTTGGGAGCCGTTCGAAGCTCGCCAACTACAATTGTCTTATATAGGAATAAAGTGAGACACAAGCGTTTAAACACTGATTGCCAGTAAACAAAAGTGGCAAACCTCCTGATAGTATAAATAGAGGTACCGTGTTTTTACGGTGGACATTAGTCGTTGGATTTCAGCGAGAGGAAGACTTCAGTAATAGCTTGGCCGGGCCACTCTTGGTTCTAAGCGATTCTATTATTGTTCTTAGCAAGACTAGTGTTATGGATAATAACAATGTTTCGTTTGTCTTATTCTCTGTTTAATGTTTAAATTTCGGTTGGAATAAAATACTTAAGCTTTTGTTAAGTTGTCTGTCAATTATTTCTTCGTTTTATGGGTTACCAAAAATTGGTATCGCTGTCACCTTCATATTCCACAGCCTTTTCAGTTCTCTAGCAAGATCCAAGAATTTGTCTATCTTTTCGATTTTTATTCTTGGATCCCTCAGAACACCAAAATCCACTTGATGGTAATTTCTTTTATTTTTGTGAATTATCAAGAAGTCTGGACTTCTGACCGTGAGTTGATAATCCATATGGATCTCAAAATCCTAGAGAATTTTATGCGTCTCATTCTCCAGGAGAGATTCTGGTTTATATACCATTTGGTTATAAGGTTAAATTTTAATTTCTTGCACAATTGTCAATGGATTCCCTTTCCCACCCATTCGTGCCTAGTCTTGTACTCCTTCTGTGCAAGTTTGCTGCATTCTCATATAATGGGATTAATCGTTTCATCTCTGTCTCCATTTAACCTACACTTGCTAATCACATGCCTATAATTAATTTCGATTTGACATCATTGATCTTTATTGTATTATTTTCTGTTGCTGCTGCTATTTGAAGAAATTCAGTTTCTATTTTGTGATTTCCTTTTCTTGGCCAAGTTATCTTGAGTGTGATTTCTTCTGTTTGTTGCTGGAAGAAGCCATATACAGTTGTTTTACTGCATAGTTTGGTTTTCTAGTTTTTGTTGTTTTTCTATTTGTTCTAAAGTTGCTATTATTTTTAGTCTTTTTAATTGGGTTCCTCGTATCCTTGTTTTGATGCCGCAACGTAATCTTCAATTGTGGCGAGTTTTCTTCTTGACATATAGAGTCTGTCAAATAGAGGAGGTGCCCGTGATGTAATGGTTATCGTCGTCGCATGAAATGGACACGGTGACACGAGTTCAAATCCTGGACGATTGCATTTCACATAGCACTAATACCCTTGGGAAAGGTACGAATCAAATTATCCTCCCTCCAGCTATGGGTAAATAGTAGGGCAGACTAGGTTCTTCAGCCTTGGTAAGGCAACTAGTCTAGGAGAAGGAAAACTCTGAATTCAAACCTGTTAAACTCCGCTTAAAAAATTGACCTTGTGTCATATCCTGCCCGAGCGGAGGGGTTGGGTAAATACGATATAGAGTCTGTCAATGCACACGTGCGTGAGCGCACGTGTGCATGTTCCTGTTTTTAACTCTCAAAACCAAGCAAAATGCTTCTTTGTACAAATACTTATGAGAAACGAATAGTTTTAAGACAACATTGTCTTTAAACGAGACAGAACTTATTTGTTTGTAGGCATTTAGATGGTTTCAAGTCTTGTAAATGATTGAATAGTTCTATTTGACCCACAAATGGACC
>OY757932.1:245000-256526 GCA_963585895.1 Sepioteuthis lessoniana | reverse complement strand
CAACTGCTTGTTTTGTTTTTGTTGATAAGTTATCTATTCCGGCGTCGATATCACTAGAATACTTTTGAAATGCTTCGCTTATTCCTTGTGCTGCATCCAAACGAGGCTTTCAGTTCTTTTGTAAAGGTTTTGCCGCTGAATATTACAATTTTCATGCAAAGTCGCTGAACAGATGAGTCAAGACTTTGAGAATTAATTTTTCTTTATCTTTTATTGCGGACTTTTAGTCCTCATCTTGGTAGTTTTTTTGTTGTTTTCTTCTCACTACGTTTCAGCCAAATTTCACCTCTGGCTTCGGATAAAAAGTGGTGCGATAGACAACAAGGCAGTAATTACTGGGGATACAGTGAATATTTTTCCCGATTTGTTACGCTGGTACCACTGGTGGTGTTGCTTGCTGAAAAAACAATCTTCCATGCAGACATGTTGCAACTTTAAAAAAGGAACAAAGAGTTGAAGAAAAGAAGAAATGGCCCTGGAAAGAAAGAAAGAAAGAAAGAAAAGAAAGAAAGAAAGAACTATGTGGGCATAAATGAATAAGAAAAGACAAAAAGACATAGAAAAAAATGACAGGAAAGAAAGAAAGAAAGAAAGAAAGATGACAACGTGCACAAAGAACTTCAAGAAAAAATATACAAAAAAGAAGAAAATAATGGAAGAAAAAGAGAGAAAAAGAGAGAGAGAGAGAGAGAGAGAGAGAGAGAGAGAGAGAGAGAGAGAGAGAGAGAGAGAGAGAGAGAGCAATAAATAAATTAATTAACTCTCCTTAACAAAAAAAAAAATGTCTGATTCGACAAGGTGTATCATGTATTATCTCTTAATGATAAACTTTATGATCTTCTTACGCCTAATTTCGGGACTGAGTACCTCTTCGCCGAACTCCCTCATCCCTCTCCCCGACACTTCCCTACGCCTCTTCCCTTCAATCAGTGTTTCCTTTTCTTCTGTTTGCCCTACCGTCAGGGTACATCTGCTGAGGTTCACAGAGCACACAGCAAAGCAAACAGCGCGGGAAGCATTACAGCCACTGCGCATGCTCTACTCATCTTGTTAAAAGAAAAAAAGGAAGAAGAAAAAAACCCGAAAATGGCAGCTTTAGGGGAGAGAGTCTATAATAAGAAAACAAACAACCTCAACCATAATAATAATAATTTATAGGTCAAGATATCCTAATTATAATAATAATATAATAGACACATTCCAGACCACAGCACTGTTAAAATCGACAAACATACTTGGAAAAGCCCTGGATATCTGCAGAGCCTTGCAAGAGATGAAATGAAACAGCCTAGTCCTGGATTTGAACTGATGTCTCTGATTTTATTTCATGAGACCACAACCGTCTCATGAAGCACAATGTATATATTTACCCACCCCTCCGCAGGATGTGACACAAGGTCAATTTTAAGCGGAGTTTAACAGCTTTAAATTCAGAGTTTTCCTTCTCCTAGACTGATTGTCAAGGTTAAAGAGCCAGTCTGCCTTATTATTTACCCATACCTTAAGGGAGAATAGTTGAATTCATGCCTTTTCCAACGGTATTAGCGCTATATGAAGAACAAGGATTTTAACACGGTTCGCTGTTTCCAATGACAATAACCATTACACCACGAGCGCCTCAACGATGTACGTATGTATGTAGGTAGATAGATAAGAAGAAGGAAATATCTTAAATATCACTTGATTTTATCAATTTATATATATATATATATATATGTGTATGTGTGTGTGTGTGTGTGTGGTGCCTTCGATAAGTTTCCAGACTTTTAAAAATAGTCGTAAACTATTGAAAATTCACTATGTTATTACTGTACATCTTATGAGATGACTGACCAATTTTTATGATTTCAAGCTCAATTGCTACTGCTACAGATATAGCAGGAATTGGAATACACCTTACTAAAGCCTGATTATCACAGCTGGTGAATTTCAAAAATGCAATCTGGACGTCAGGACACTTTAGAAGAACGATCTGCAATAAAATTCTGTTTTAAACTTGGAAAAGATGCCACAGAAACGTATGGAAAGCTTCAGACTACTTTTCGACCATCTTGCATGAATCGACCATCAGTTTTTGAGTGGCATAAGAGATTCAAGGAAGGCAAGGAGTCTGTGAGGGATAATGAGAGGTGTGGGAGGAGTAAGGAAGTCAATAAACCAGAGTTGATTGGCTAAAGGGTAAGGGTTAGGGTTACTATGTTGAGGTTTTAAGGGAGTTCAGGAAGAGATTCCGTCGCAAGAGGCCAGCACTCTTCAAATCGGGTCAGTAGCATTTCCACCAGGACAATGTACCAGTCCACAACCCCATTCTTCAAGATGGGCAACAAGACAGTTCCTTACTTTCCCTATAGTCCAGACCTTGCTCCCTGTGACTTTTGGTTATTCCCTAAGCTCAATGAAAAACTTAGAGGCTGTCGTTATGAGACAATTGAGGAGATGAAAGAGGCTGTGACGAAGGTCATTGACACGCTCACACAAGAGGACTTCCATGGGGCCTTCCAGAAGTTGTTGGAATGGTAAAACAAGTGCATTGCAGCCGGAGGAGATTACTTTGAAGGGGACTAGAGTTTCATGTGTGTACTATCAATAAAAGTGTCCATACGAAAAAAGTCTGGAAACTTATTTAATGATCCTCGTATATATATATATATATATATATATATGAAGATAGATAAAAATTTGAAAAATATGTGATATCTTTAGTGCTACATGATTCTATTCATGTATTTATATTCTATTCTATATATATATATATATATATATATATATATATATACATAAATTATCCAGTTAGTGTCCAAGGACAGTATTTGTGGATTATTGTTTTACATAGAATATATGAGGGTAATCATATAAATCTATGAGAGTGTTCAATGTATGGCTATTGTTAGTTCCCTATTTATTCTCTAGGGTATAACAAAATTCACATTCAGAGCGTATAGAGTACAATTAAATGGAGACTCAATCTCGGTTAAGTCGTCATTATAAATTTATTTCGGCAGAGAATATTATTGCTATATTCTCCGTCTCGTCAGATGACTCTTTACATACTGTAAACGAACTGTAACTCCACATTCGCTACTCTGCGACAGGAGAGAAGCATGTAAAGAGTCATCTGACGAGACGGAGAATATAGCACTAATATTCTCTGCCGAAATAAATTTATTATGACGACTTAACCGAGATTGAGTCTCCATTTAATTGTACAATATATATATATATATATATACGTGTGTGTGTGTGTGTGTGTGAGTATACGAAGAAACAGTCGGTCAGATGTGAAAGACTCAAGGAGTAATTATTATAATAATGATAATAATGGAAACCCTGGGTATGATAAAGAAAGCGAAAGAAAAACACATTAACTAGGCATCTGGCAATGCGGAAGTGCTCATCCCCTTAAGAGAGCACTATCAATGCGACAGGAAAATTTCACCTAAAAACGAAAACATAAGTACATAGAATATATGTAATCACAACCTTCTCTCTGGCTAGGTCTTGAGTAAAGACCTGCTGAAGGATTGTAAGAAACTGAAAATCATTAATGATGATAATTATTATTATTTTGTCGCTCCAACGGATCACAGAGTGAAAATAAAATAACATTTAAAAATACCTTGATCTTGCTTGAGAGTTGGAAAAGACGTGTAACATGAAAGTGGCGCTGATACCAAAGGTAGTTGGAGCCCTTGAAACTGTCTCTGTAACTGTGACTAGGAGACCTGGAGATCAGAGGAAGAATCAAGACCATCCAGACCTCAGCACTGTCAAAATTAAATAAAATTTTTACAAGAGTTCGGGAGACCTGAAAATATTTGCTGTCAATCAGACTTCAGTGACAGTGATCTATCTATCAATCTATCTATCTTGTGTCATACACGGGATATTCTATTTTGGGGAAGTATACTCACCAAGCTTCCTAACCTGGGGTATAAGTTGATTCCCTGGTCCCAGGGCTCCCCCGACCCAAGCGGTGCCTGCTTAGCAGACCTGAGTTTATCGCCCGATGTTTGAGGCACCCCTAAAAGAGGAATGGAGAGAGAGAGAGAGAGAGAGAGAGAGAGAGAGAGAGAGAGAGAGAGAGCAAGCATCTTTTTATGACGGCCGTACATGTCTTGATTCGTACGTGCCCCATCACATCATATGACCTTATGTCAAATCCGACTTAGTAGGAAATTCCTTACTTATTTTATTTATTTTATTTTGTTTTTAGCGGGTTGTAGATCTTACTCCTCTGCAAGAGATACATTCTGCGTTTTCTTGTCTCTATCGACAAAGTGATAGTGAATTGAACTGGGAGACTAAATGGTGACGTACTAACAATCGATTTTTGGGGGGGGGGTTATTTAATGGTATATCAACCTTCGTGGGTTATTAAAACCATCCTTGGATAAGAACAGCAGAGATACTATTTAACCCATAGCTGAGTGGGATAGAAGGGTTCATACCTTTCCCAAAGGGGCATTAGTCAAAAAGTGAATGTAATAGCGCGAGTGGAATTCGAACTCACTTCCAGGTTGCAGTAAAGCACTTTAGCCATTATTCCATCGATACTCATGAGATTTTAAAAATGGATACTTTTGGGGAGGGTTCGTTGAATGGGCTTTAGAGCATATCAACCCTTGTAGGTTATCTAATGCCAAATCCTATTTATATACAGGGTGAACCCCCGCAAAAAAAAAAAAACAGAACCCATAAACTTTTTTATTACTTCTACAAAAATAAAGCAAAATAATTCTAATGTCTCTTCCTTGGTAGACCAGGACATATTGGTGAATACTATGGTCCCAATTTTTCATGCACAGAATCTACTTCATATCTTGAAAAAAAGAAAAGGCTAGAATTAAATTTAGGAATTTCAGTCAAAAATATATGGGTTCTGTTTTTTTTGGGGGGTCACCATATATATATATATATATATATATATATATATATATATATGTGTGTGTGTGTGTGTATGTGAGGGTGTGTGTGTGTTGTTTGTAAACGAACAGTTTGTAGGTAACATTTTTAAAAGAACCAGAGCATATTTGTTTTCACACAAATGGTTTCAAGTATTGCCATCTAACACTAATATTTCTATTTTCTAGCCCAGTTGGCTGGGGCTGTAGAATACATTGACTGCATCTCTGCAGAGGGTAAGACTTCCCCAACGAGTTTCCTGGATATGACATTAAACAATCTGATAGTGAGACTCTTGTAATGCTGGAGTAGACCTGGGAGTAATGGCATTGATGGGGTACTCCATATTCCCATAAGCTCCAATACTTCAACCTTATTAACAGATGCAGTTTCGTCTCATATGCAAGTCGCCTCATTGGAGAGTGTCTAACTCCCCGGCAGAGGGTGTCTTACTCCCCGGCAGAGGTTCAGTTGACCTATTCTACAACCCAAACCTACAGAAAAAGAACTTTTTTGTGCTTTGGTTTCTTTAATTAATGGAATATCAACTTTCGTGCGATATTTGATATCAAAGCCATCCCTGTAGAACGACTATAATGGTACTGTTTAACCCATACCTGCGGGAGAGGGCGCTTAGAGGGTGCATATCTTTTCCAAGGATATTAATTGAAAAGTAATAGCGCGACTGGAGTTCGAACCCGCTTCCTAAGATGTAACAGTCTAGCCACTACACCACGATGACTCCCAATGCTCTAAAAGCAAAACTATTTCTAAGTTGTCTGCAGAAATAGAAGATATGGTGAAAGTAATAAAACTTTAGTTTCTAGACCACAGAAATAACTCTAACACACATCATTGAAAAATATTTGGGTCGTAGTCTTCTGCACGAGAAAGAGTTCTTAAAAAGAATATAAGTAATCATGTAATTTGATATAGAATAAAAGACACCGTATAATATGTTTAGCCACAAATTCATGTTAAAAATCGTATCATCATTTTTTTCGTCTCTTAATTATATGAACTGCTCAGTTATATACACATTTTCATTCAAATATGAAATTTGGAAATTTTAAAATTCAAGTCTTGATACTTTATGATGACACAAGAAATAGATACTGTTTTAAAATAAATCTATCTATCTATCTATCTATCTATCTATCTATCTATCTATCTATCTTAGCAGGTTCATCTCTTTCTATCTGTCTGTCTGTCTCTCTTTCTCTCATTCTGTCATCTCTGCCTATCTCTTTCTCTCTATCTATCTATCTCAGCCTGTTCATGTCTCTCTTCCTACCTTAGCTTATTTCTATCTATCTTGAAATATTAGTACTACGCAGTCTTCCAGCTCTTCAATTTGCCACATTCACTCGAGTTTCAGATCACACTTAACTTAGTAAATATCAAGGGCGCCTCGGGTGGTGTAATGATTAGTTAGCTAGACTAGCAAACCTTCGCGAGTGACTTTGAGTCTCATTGAGTGCCGCATTCATTCGTCTTCGTGCCGCATCGAAGCAAAAAACTAAGTAAATTGCAACTTAGTACATATCTTTTGGTAAATAACGTAATATTTAACAAGCCTCGCAATGTCGTTCCGTAGTGCATTGATTTCTACAAATACTGAGTACTCCACACTCGTCACCTTGTACCAGACTAGACTAAGTGCAGCTATTGAAATATTAAAATTCAAATTTTGAGTCTTGATACTTTTTGATCACACTAAAAGTAGATACCGTCTTTGAAAGATGGCTGCGATGTTCGATAGCAAGAGGCTTGATCTAATATTGAAAGAATGCAAAAATGAAAATTATACGATCAAGACCACCATTCAATTTGGTTGAAGTGATCAGGCATACTAATTTGAAAGATTTGTATTATATTGACTTCCATCAAAAGAATCTTTTGGTATTCCTATTCTTCAATCTTCGTCCATTGAAGGTATTCAATGTAAGTAATTAGTGTTGTATTCTTATATATTTGGATAATTATTTCTAGATACATTTCTTTCTCTCACATCCAGCCCGACTCTTAGACGGTCCTTTAGACGAGAGGAAAGAAAGAGATATATGTAGTTATTCGCGCGCATTTCTCAAGAAGCAATCTCCCCCCTCTCTCTCTCTTTCTTTTTTCTTCTTTTTTTCTTTCTTCCAACATGTATCTTTTTATTGTATTATTTTCTGTGCCAACAACGTGCGCGAATGAATCTCAAGTGAACCGACTAAGAAATTAGTTCAAAACCGACTTTCATATTCTAGGTTATCGATTAGTCCGCCACAGAATAAAGTGCATTTAAACGCTGTTGACGCTTGATTTACCCAGGATGGAGAACATTACTGCCGCCTTCTGCAATCAACAATGACGACGCCGATTCTAGTACCGCCTCTCCCAACCTGCCTTTTTTTCTTTTTGTTTTCTTTTTTATCTTCCCTTGTCTCCTCCTTGATCTTTACAATGCATACTCCCTTTCTTTTCATCATTTTCCCTACCGATCCTTCAGATTTCCTTCCTTCTTCTTTTTTATATTTCCACCTCTCCTACTCTCGTACCCATCGGCTCGGTTTTATCTCTAGCCTCTTCAGCGCTACACAAGCCGACCAATCGACAGCCGTAAGGTGCTTCGTTACCAAGTCAAGAATATATCTTTTTAAATGTGGTCAGGCACAGATGAAAAGGGACATGGGACAATACGAACGACAACAAATGAGACTATTGTAATTATTATAATGATAATAAGTTGGCGATTTATAAACAGTCTCTTTTATGGAAAATTTTTCTTTTTTATCTTTAGTTCATTGAGCATTTGTTTCTTCTAGATTTGATTTCTTTCTTATAAATTATCAGTTAATCTTTAGCAGCTTATTCTTTTCTATCTATCTATCTATCTTGTTCACATTTATCTCAGCTGGCTTCGTGTTTGTGACAGTGGTATTAACCATAACTGGAACCAGAGATCACTGTTCGACCTTAAATCAACTCCAGAACCTCAAATACTTACCTCCACCTCTTAATTTTTGACGCAACACAGTCTTTCAAATCTTTGATTTCACTCATTCGCTCTCGTTCCGGATTACACAAAACATAATGAGTATCAATATCTTATTGCTCCTACAGTAGTGTAATGTTTAACAAGCTCCTATCGCAATTAAGTTCCGTAGTTCTGCACCCACAAGTGCTCCACAACTGTCGCCTTGTACCAGACTAAACTAAGAGTAGCTATTGAATTTTCAAAATTAAAGTCTTTAGTCTCAATTCTTTTTGAACACTCTATTGGTTGATATCGTCTTAAAATATTGCTATCTATCTGTCTCTTCATATCTATCTGTCTATCTATCTATTTTGTCCTGGAAGCGTTCATGGTGTAACGGTTATCGTCGGAGGAAATGGATACCCCGACTCGAGTTCAAAACCTTGACGAGGCTGTTTGCATTATAGATAAAGCTAATGCCGTTGGGAAATATATGAAGCTAATTATTCTCCTTCCAGTTATAGGTAACAAGTTGGGTAAACTGGGCTCTTTAACCTTGGTATGGCAACCGTTCAAGGAGAAGTAAAACACTGAATTCAAACCTGTTAAGCTTTGCTTAAAAACTGACGTTATGTCACATCCTGCTCGTTCTGAAGGGTTGGTTAATATATATATATATATATATATATATATATATATATACATCCTGTCCTGTTTATATCTACTTATGTTCAGTTTATATTTATTTCAGAGGGCACTTGCTGCAATGTAATGTTTAACGAGCCCTTCTCGCAGTCTCGTTCCGTAGTGTAGCGAGTTCTACATTCATTGGGTGCTCCACAAATGTCACCTTGTACCAGACTAGACTAAGAGTTACTTTCGCAGTTTTTTTTTCTGTCTGTCTCTAGCACTTTTGTTTTTATATTGAGTTATTTCCTCATTACATTCGTTTTCATTTTATTTCTTCTAATTTTATTTGGCCTTTTTACCAGATGCCAGACATTTTAAGTTTTCATTTTTTTACTCATCTCAAATTTTTGTTAAATTTTTTGTTCATTTTTTTTTTTTTTTTGTTCATTTTCTCTTTTCTCTTTTTTCTTCCATTCATTCATTTCTTTTGCTTGCTTTAATTCTGCCTTCTTTTTCACTGCAAATTATAATTTTCGTTTTTTTTGTTTTTTTTTTTTCATTTCTTCGTTTCTTACATTATTTTACTCTCTCTTTTTAAGAAACCAAAAAAGGATTTTTTCTTTGGTTCATCCGCCATTTTAATAAAATTCTTTGTATCAAAACTCAAGTAAACAGGATTAAAAAAAAATTGAAACGAGCGGGAACTGCGCATGTCACTGCCAATCTTCTTTTAACAACAAATAAAATTGATCATGTGAAATTAAGTGCAAATAATAATGAGAGAACTAATCAAGCATCCAAAATATTTGAATTCCTTTCTTTCGTCAACTTTTTATTCCTTCCTAAACGCCTCACGTTATGTGATGGTTAACAAGCTAGGCTAGTCGACCATTATTAATGAATTCGATTCTCACTGAGTGCTTCTTACAAGAGGCCTTGTCCTAAACTAAACTAAGTTTAGTCAAAGACTATAGGGCCTCACGTTGTGTAATGGTTAACAAACTAGGCTAGCAGGCCACTTTTAGTGAGCTCGATTCTCACTGGGCGCATCATACTACAGGCCTTATACCAAACTAAGCAAATCTTAGTCAACTATTTGGCCACCTCATGTAGTGTAATCGTTAGCAAGCTAGACGAGCTGACCATTATTAGTGAGCTCAATTTTCATCCAGTGCTCCTTAAGACTGGCCCTGTGCCAAACTAATCTAAGTAAACGACTCGGGCGTTTCCTTTATTGTAATAGTTAGCAAGCTGGGCTAGTAGGCCCTTGTTAGTGAATTCAGTTCTCACTGAGTGTTCTTACGATTGGCGTTATAAAAGACTAAAATACCTAGCTGGATTAATGGACCATTGTTAGGTAGTTCGATTCTCACTGGGTGCTCCTTACGACTGGCCTTGTGCCAAACTAAGCTAAGCTTAGTCAGAGACTAGGGCACCTCGCGTGGTGTAATAGTTATCAAGCTAGGCTAGCAGATCTTTGTTAGTTCGATTCTCCCAAGAGCTCCTTACAACTGGCCTTGTGGTTAGTGGTAATATAACGCTAAATGACTACTCGAAGTATTTCTTTTTACAAAATGGAATGATTGGATTGCTTTAAACAAAGATGTCTACCTCTTGAGTAAAAATTGAATGTGTTTTGAACGAGATATTTTTTTCCTAAAACTTTATGAGGTTGGTTGGTTAGTTGGTTTTACGGCATGACAATCCATGAGGGGTTATTTCATGCCAAATTCAAACAATTATCGTCTCCAATTCCAAACGTTTCAAAAATGTATCTTCAAAAATGGGTAAAAAATCCTTTAAATTGACAGATATATTTTAGACATAAATGGGACTCAAACAGATACCTACCCAGTCAGCTGGAGGCTGTAGAATACACCAACTGCATCTCTGCAGAAGGGTAAGACCCGCCTCCAATAAATGTTCTGGATATGACCCTATATAATCTGATGGTGAGGCACCAGTAATATTGGAGCTTTGGGGAATGCGGAGTACCCCTTCATTGCCAACGCTCCCAGGTCCGCTCTGACCTGGAGTGGTAGCACCTGATAGGGTCCTATCTATGGGTCAAATTGAACTGTAGGGTCCTATCTATGGGTCAAATAGAACTGTAGGGTCCTATCTATGGGTCAAATAGAACTGTTGGACATCTAAAATGAATGGAAACAGATGACTGAAGCTAAATTGAATTGCTGGAAAAAGAACTGTTTAATCATTTAACTGTGTGTAATCAAATGACTGATGTTTAATTGAATTGTTAGTGATACATAGCAATACTTGGAACCATTTAACTTTGTGGACTTATGCTAAATTGACTTGTTTGAAATAGAACTGTTTGATCATTTAACTGTGTGTGAACAAATGACTCATGTTTAATTGAATTGTTAGTGTTAAATAGCAATACTTGAAAGTATTTAACTGTGAGCAAACGAATGATTAATAGTAAATAGAATTATTCGTATTTGATAGAAATGAGTGAAACCATTTAACTGTGTGCAAAAAAAAAATGAACTCAGGCTGGTTTTAAAATATTATATAGAAAATGTGTTTAGGAATCATATATTTAATATATATGTATAAAAAGGATTTGGCATTAAATGACCTACAAGACTTGATATGCCATATAACAGAACCAAACCAAACCAAACCAATCTAACAGGTACAACCACACCAGTTTCAGAGTGGACCAGGGAATAATGGCAATAAAGAGGCGACTTCACGCTACCCCGAACTCCAAAACTGGAACCTCGCCAACGTTCTGTTGCCATAACAAGGACACCCATTTTTTGAATATCTTTGAATTTTGTGAATATCTTACTCCTCTGGTGGGTATGCAGTTGGCGACGCCGATAGAGTGTTGGAAATTTGTAAGTTCATATATATAAGTGTCAAAAGGTTTAGGGTTTAAAGTGAAGGCCATGTTTCGTTAAAGTTTCGTTCATCAATAAGGGGAGTCCCCATAGTGTAGTGGTTAACGTGCTGGGCAATGGTATCGTAGTCAACAAGTTCGAACTCAATTATTCGGACTAATA
>OY757932.1:237500-240000 GCA_963585895.1 Sepioteuthis lessoniana | reverse complement strand
GAAAAAAGAAAATGGTCACAGAAAAGCTAAATAAAAGAACTACGAAAATACTTTTTTCCGCACTGCTGCAGAAAAATGTTTTTGATAAATTAATCGTTTCAAATACTTTCCAATGTTAAAAATTGTTTGGGAATTAAAAAGAAATCTTCAACTATCGTCCCAGAAGGAAACACAGGGATACGTGGGACGCTCCGATACCTCTTATTGATTTCATCGTAAACTAAAACGAGGATTGGGAGCGCAATAATACCGCCGTTGGATAGAGCAGGTTTTGAGTTATAAAACATTATTTTTCCACATAGTCATGACCATTGACTATGCATTTTTGCCAGCGATGAATAGGAGCCTATATTCTGCTAAAATCCACTGACTCTTTTCTGAATTAAAGTTCTTACTCGTTGAAAATGATGACATGACTTTTGGAACACTCAATAAAAAACAAATACTTCTCTTAACAATTTTCAAAAGCAGTAAAATTACCAGTCTTATACAACGCGTTACACACACACACACACACACACACACACACACACACACACACAAAGATATATATATATATATATATATATATATATATATATATATAGAGAGAGAGAGAGAGAGAGAGAGAGAGAGCAATATACATACTTATATAAATATCAATTTTAAAGACTTGAAAAATGTATCTCTTTCATCGCATGCAAAAAAAATAAACGTCAGTTTTTACACCAATAGATTGGAATAGAATCCTTTTATAAAAAAGGAAAAAAGATACCATTTTTGGAACATGGATAAAATAAAATATATGATAAAACGAAAAATGGTCATTAATGATAATACTAATAAAAAAAACGCCTTGATTGTAAAAACTCATTTAGGCACCATTAGAATATATGCTTTTTGAATGTACATTCGAAAATCCTGGACAGTTAACCAGGAAACCTTGGTGAAGAATTCAAACAGTTTGAAAATGAAGTCTGTTCTTTTTCAAAGACTTTCAAGAGTTTTAAAGGCAAAAGGAAATGAGAACGTGATGGAAATAAAGTTAATTAAGTGAATAATCATCATTAAAAATGATAATGAAAAAAAAGAAAATCATGGAAATAAAAAATATTGTTATGAGATTAATGATATTATTAATTTCATGATATAATGATATATGATATTATAGAAGATATGATATTGATACGAAAAAAAAGAAACCGAACATTTAAAAAAAAAAGAAAATGATTATAATTCTTTGATTTGACTCCTTTAAATTACCGCCCCTCAATCCGAGCATTTTTTTTAAAACTCTTCTTGAAGGCATTCGAGGGGTCATTTTGAGAATTGGTTAGCTGATCTCACAGCGTAATTTCTTCTATCTCTTCTACCGTCTGAAATCAATCAGCTTTTACAATAAATTTCAGTTTTAGGAAACGAAAGCAAAGTACCAAGGGAGCTGAATTCAGAGACAAGTTTTAAGTTTGTGCAGTGTCATAGGTCATTTTCATCTAATTTTTCATCAGTATTAAGTTTGCGACTTTTCAGTGAAGATTTCGGCTTTGGAATTTTTTTTAAAATTTCGCCGGAGCCTGAATTGGGCTTCAGGCGAAGTACAATTGTTGTCACGTGGTCCGCCGTAAAATTCTCAATGTGATCGTCGCTTGATCACGTTGTAAGTTTATCCAGATTTTTGGAAAGTCTTTGGTGAACGTTTTTCCCGATTTGAGATGCTGGAGCCGCTTGTGACATTGCGAACGTCTCAAACAATTCTTCCCATTCGCTTATGGAAACATAAGAAAAATCTCTTCATTCTTTTTATTTGAAAAAAAAAACTTCGCCAAAAGTTGAAATTGGGAGTCAAAAAGAAATAGCCACCCATTCTAGTATTTTCATAACTTTGAATACTAAAAAGAATGGCGTGTGGAATTCAAAAGGTTAAAGGTCACTGTTATACAACAATTTCATCGTGAGCATGCTTGTCTCACTTGTGTGCTGTTTAAAAGCTCAGTTTCTTTTTGGACAAATTTCGTGTATGGCAAGGATTCGATTATATATATATATAAGATATGATATATTGATATGACAAGAGACGGTGTTAAAAATATGAAAAATCAAATTTTAAAAATACAGACTCAAAAACAAAAGAAAGAAAATGGCAAAATATAAACCGTCAATTTAAATGTTGTCTGAAATCGTACGATGAAGCTTTTTAAAAAAATATTCCTTAAATTATTGGAACGAGCATCCCTGTTTTCTTGTTTATGTTAAAACATTTTGGTCAATATGTTCTCCTTTCTTCCTGGTGTGTATATTGCATCTGACGCTCCCTGGGGGTAGCAAAACCCCTCCAACTGAAACATGAATCAGTATGGCAAAATTTCAGGCTTTTTCCCCGAATTTTTATCGAGATAACAAGATTTTCATATTCTGGAGTTTGAAATGGGATTTCTGCTGGGTAATAATAACCCTTACCTAGCTACAATTTCTCGTGACGTAGAGACAGGTAATTTCGATTTGCAGTTGTCCTTCTTCTAGA
>OY757932.1:2500-232500 GCA_963585895.1 Sepioteuthis lessoniana | reverse complement strand
TTTTTTTTATCTTTTGATAATGATCACCTTACAGCCAGCATTTAACATCGATAAGAACTGCCAACTAATTATCATCTTAAACCTAAAGCAACTCTAAATCATATTTTTGAAATAATGACCATCTTTCAGCCAGTATTTAATATGGATACGTACTGCTTACCAATAATCATCCTAAACTATAAGAGAGTCTAAATCATTTCTTGAAAAACTGACCATCTTACAGACAGTATTTAATATGGTTATGTTGCGGGGTCAATAAGAACGTCGCCCACGCAAATTATTTTTGGTGTTCGTGTGAGTAAATTGACAGCCGGAAGACAAAATGAAAAGGAACAAAAACGAGGCAACAGTATTAACTAATGACAATTTATTTAGTCGTTGGTTACAGATTTATAGTCGTTTTGACGATAGAAATAGTAGAGACGGCTTTTGTGGAATAGTCACCAATAGTAGAGACAGCCTGATGATCGATATCCCGGTTGTGGAGTACTTTGGTTTAACCGGGGGGGGGGTCGATGTAGTCTCAAGTGTTGATGCGAGTCTGAGCAGTGAGTCATTCGTGAACTACATGCTGCAATGCTGGAGTTAGTTTGCTGTTGGTGCTAGTTGCTTGGTCGCGTAGGATCGAACGAGTGGGCTAAGACTGTCGTGTCTTAGCTCTATGTAGGCGAGGAACAAACAAATGAACGAATGACTAAGACTACCGTGTCTTAGCGTTGCGATGCCGAGGAACAAACGACGAATGGTATGACCAAGATTACCGTGTCTTAGCATTGCAGAACCGAGGGACGAGCGAACGAGTGTTGTGGCTAAGGCTACCGTGTCTAGCCGTAGCCGGGGATCGAGTGAACGAATGGGTTAGACTACCGTGTCTTAGCTCTGCGTAGCCGAGGATCCTTCATTATCCTGGAATAGACACAGATAATCATCTTAAACTAGAAACGACTCTTGAACATATCTTTCAGCCAGTATTTAATATGGATACGTAGTAAGTAAATAAAGGTGGCGACCGTAGTAGAGGGTGACCAGAAGGCTCCCTTTTCAATAGCTACTACACCAGGATGTAAGGGAGGGTGCGACTGCTTTCCCTGGAGTGTTTCAATTTACCCTTGATACGTACCTTATATTGTTGAGTGTTAAGCATGCAGGTATCAAGTATCATTTTTAAAGTCTTCGGTATGACGCGACCTGGGATTGAACCTAGGTCCCCCGGACCTTTGGCGAACACTCCACTCACTATGATAGGTAAGTACTGCTAACAAATAATCATCTTAAACTAAAAGTGACTTTAAATCATTTTTTAAAGAATAACGACCATCTTAATGCGAGTATTTAATATGGATAAGTACAGATTATGAATAATCATCTAAAAATAAACGTTACCCTAAATAATTTTTTGAAATAATGACCATCTTACAACCAGTATTTAATATGGATAAGTATTTATCTTAAACTAAAAGTACCGCTGAAGAATGATCTCTAAAAGTTTTGTCATTAATCTCAACAAATAGGAAAAAATTCGCGTAAATTTTGTTCACTCAGACAATATTTCGGTGTGTTGATATCTAAATCAAGTAGAAAATTCTTTTCTAATACAATTTTGATCCATGCGTCTGTGTATCTGTACATATAATTGTCTAGTAAGTATACGTTGAAAGTGTACGCTAATAGTTGCTCATTATATTGCCGCAAAAGGCAAGTGCGTAGGAGGGGTGGAGTTGTCCACATGTGCTTACTGCCTTTTTTCTCTACTCACCGTCAACTCATAAGATCAAGAAAACGAAAAAAAAAAAGAATTATTGAATTATGAATAGCTCATTAATTAAGTTGTCATTTAGCCTGTTTATACTACGTCCTTTCAGTATCAACAGTTGTCGTATGAATAGTCAAAAGTCGCCTCCTCAAAACTCGTTCTGTTTTGTGCTGTAAAATTAGTAACCTTATTTAATTTATTAAATGGTGAGTTCTCTATTTGTTAATTGGAGAAATGTGATTATCCTAAACGAGACTGTGTGCATTTCACATAGCTGATAATGTTGGGAAAAGTATGAATGCAACTAGTCTTCCTTCAGCTATGGGTAAATAGCAGGGCAGACTGACTCTTTAATTTTGTTATGGCAACCAGTCAAGGAGAAAGAAAACCAGTAGTACCCTACTTATGAATTGACTTTGTGTTGGATTCTGTTTGTAGTGGAGACTTTGGATAAATATATACACTGTGGAGGAGCTCGTGATATAACGATTATCGCCGTATAAAGTGGTCTGGGCTACCCGAGTTCAAATACTGGACAAAGCTGTTGGCATTTCTCATATCGCTAATATCCTTGGGAAAGGCATGAATCCAATTATTCTCCTTTCAGCTATGGGTAAATAGTTGAGCAGATTGGGCTCTTTAACCTTGATATGTTACCCGGTAGAGAATGAAAACTCTGAATTCGAACCTGTTGTAGACCTTAAAAGGAGGTGGGGGTCGACTGGGTTAATTCCTTTCGACGATGTGCTGTATGAGTCGAGCCCACATAAGAATGCCAAGTGACACGGGACAAGTGAAACAAAAAGTGTATTCGCAGCCCAGCTCTGAAGTTTAACCCTTAAAGTCTGATCGTTAAAAAAGTAATATAACTTATATAATTATAAAATACTTCCCTTAAATGATTTTAAATTAATTTGTAAGTTAACACTGACCGTTTTCCGGTAGCTTATAAGTGACAATAAAAAACATCAAGATATTGAATGTCAATAATAGAGTACTTCCCCTAATTGATTTGTAGGTAACCATAATGGATGCTCAGTAAATGGGTTGTTAGTTAATATTGAGATTAAAGGTCGCTTTTTAGCGGGCCATAAATAATAATAAATAATATGTTTCAATACTTAAAGACTGACGACTTCGTATTTTTAATGTAAATCTTCCTAAAAGGAAATGTGTTTCGTATATCATGAGAAACCGTGAGGTCTTATGCTGTAATTAAGATAAATATGCATATGAATATGAAATATCGTATGTACTCGTGTAATGAACGACCCTTAACTTTTGCCCGTATTAGCCTACAAAAATATTTCATCAACATCCAATGACATGAAGAAAAACATTCAGACATTTATACTTTCAAAACTTCTGTCATACAATCAAAACCAATGCAATATTAAACATAAACAATGTAGTCTAGACCTTCATGTTGCTTACCGTGTTTACTTGGATATTTCAAAAATACTAATACCCCACCACTGA
Organism: Sepioteuthis lessoniana; assembly: GCA_963585895.1. Classification (NCBI taxonomy): domain Eukaryota; kingdom Metazoa; phylum Mollusca; class Cephalopoda; order Myopsida; family Loliginidae; genus Sepioteuthis; species Sepioteuthis lessoniana. Next base: position 229,268 of record OY757932.1, on the reverse strand, counting down.
TATGTAATATCATGTGGATAATATAATAATTACGTATACACTTGGGAGGCATGGTTTTCTTTTTCTTCTTCTTTTCTTGATAAACCAAACCACGTTACATCGTAACGAGTATACAATTAAGTAATCTATATTTACCAACCCCTTCCGCCCGAGTAATTTTTATGCAGAGTTTAACAGGTTCAATTTCAGAATTTTCCTTCTCCAAGACAGGTTTCCATACCAAGGCTACTATTTACCCATAGCGGAACGGGAACCTTTTCCAAGAATATTAACGCAATGAAAAATACAAACAGCCTCGTCCAAAATTTGAACTCGGGTCGCCGTGCCCATTTCTTACGACAATAACCATTACACCACGAAAAAGAAACTGTGATTCACTTTTCTGTTGCGTAAAACGAGGTTTTGTTCATTTTATTTCAACCTGATTCTCTTTAATAAGTTAACATGTTTCTAATGTTAAATAAAGTTTCATGCATAGTTTATTACGGTGACAGCTATACAACTTGCCTATGTTTTCCATTTGGTGAAGATGAGACGATAACAATAACATTCTGATAAACAAAGAGATACTGTTTACATTGTCGGCTTACATTCGTCAAATTAGATTATTAGTTGTTACCTAATGAATTAAACAGTTTATTGTGCAGGAATATAACATCTGCTCAAATCAGAGAATAATATGATAAAATGTTCACAATCCTTGGGTAATATTTTAAAAACATAGGCCATCGTATTCATAACCCGGTCTAATTTTCCATTTGTCTGAGCCAACGTGTTTCCGCATAGTCTAGCTAATGTCTAAACAAAGGCTTTTAGTTAAGATAATGAAGTTTTTACTAAACTTTATTCATAATATTTTTATATCTTTTAAATACAGATGTTATAAATAGTAAAGAATATTAAGTAAAAACTTTATCAACTTAACTAATTGCCTTTGTTTTTACTAGGGTAAGGCCGATGCTAGGGGCTCATACCCGCCATCTACGATACAGGGCCCCACTCAACTACATGTCAGTTTTCATGAAGTAGTATTCATAGAAAATATATAACCCCACCCCCATTCTACCAAAGTGTACCCCGGGTGCTATGGCTAATGTGCTGAACTGCAACATCGCAGTAAGCAAGTTCGAACTTGAATCGCTTTATTATGTTTGATTTTGGACATACAATTGGGAAAGGCATGAACCCCCGTGTACCCTCCAAGCTATGCGTTAAATAGTACCATTGATTTTTTTACATGGATGGTTTTGGCAATTGAAATGACATTTAACAAAGAAACCAAACTCACTCTACTTCATATTCATTTTTAAAAAGTAATATTCATTCATCGAAAATATACGCCCCCCCATTTCCGGGGCCCCCAAGCGGACTCTTCTTTCAGTAATAGTACGCTCCGGCAGTGTGTGGAGGACCCTTTGAATTGAAGGTACGGCAAAGTTGGGCTTAGAAACAAGTAAGCGACAACGTTTCAAAAATGGACTACCCCCTCCCACACACACACACACGCACACACACTTTTTTGAGATGAAAATTTGGTCTTCATAAATAGACCATTTCACAAGTCTGTAAATTAAGTATCAAACCATGACTAATAGTTTCAGTTTCTGGTAAGAATTCTCCAAAGGTTAAGCAAATATTTTAACGCCCTTATTAACAGGAGTATTCGTCGATCTGTATTACTCAGTGCATATAAAATGCCAGCATTTTTCTCACAAAAGCAAAATTGTATATATATATATATATATTGGGCGGAACGATAGAATTGTCGTCCTAAAGAAAACAACACTACAGCTTTATTTTAAAACTTTTATTGAAAAAATCAATTCAGGTAACTTGATTATGTAGCAGAGCTGACATATATTCAATGTAGCCGCCTTCAGCCTCAATCACCGCCTCGATAGGGATCTGGAACTGGGAGCATGCCTTTTCCACAAGCGACGGCGGGAGCTCGGCGAATACTCGGCGGATGGCGGCGATCAGGCTGGCTTTGATATTGTGGAAGGTCATGTTGGTGATGTTCTCGACGTATGACCAAACGAAGTAGTCCAGCGGGTTCAGTTCGAGAAAGAGGGTGGGCCAGTGAGAGAGGGGTACAAAGTCGTAGCACTCCTCCTGAAGCCAAGCCTGGGTCTCTTTGGACTTGCGGGCCAGTGCCGAGTCCTGCTGTTACACCCAGGATCTGCCAGAGGATAACTACACTCTTCAGCACATTCAGGTACACTTTGGTGTTGACTTTCAAGCCGACTTCGAAGATGTGAGGTCGCATGATGTGGCCGTCACTTGAAACCACACCAAAGACCATAACCGTAGCTGGAAGCTTTCATCACCCTAGGCACGTCCCTGTTATTCGTGCAATCGAGATTTGCATTTTGAGGGTGCCGGCAATGGTCCTGTTGTCAAAACTTGGATCGGTAAAGAGGATGAGTTGTACAGCAGCGCATCTCCGATCTCGCTCGTTGAACATTGTGTCACTTTCAGACATGATAGAAGGCTCCTATCGCTCTTGGGATTTGTACACAACTGGCCAACTAGTAGATGGTCTGCAGCAAAAAAAAAAAAAAAAGAAAATCGGTTTTCATGGAACGGAAAGAGAATCATATCGTCTTTTCTAGGGCGACAATTTTATCGTTCCACTCTGCATATATATATATATATATATACATATATATATATATATATATATATAAGGGGTGTACTTATTCACGGACCGCTACATATTCATATTTTCGGTTACAAAGTCTTAACGCTGCATCGTCCGCTCTTCTGCTTTGGATTTGAACTCGAATTCACTGATTTAGGAGACTGCTTTTAAGAGTCAACTATTTTCATTGCTTGAGGCACAATTTGTTTGTGAGTACTTGATACATATGTATATGTGCACCGGAAACATTTGCATGTGTTTGCTGTCGCTGAAATGGAAAAAGGAGCTTTCTAAGTAAGAAGGGAGAATCTGTAGCTGTTAACAAGAATTCACACTGGTTTACACAGAGAAATACAAAAATCACACACACACACACACACATATATATATATATATATAGACGACCAAAAATGATTAGAAAATACGAATATTACTTTTATGCAGTTTATTTTTGGATAGTTCTCCACTAGTATCGATATTTGGTCATTATCAAGAAAAAGTTTACGTGAAAAAAAACCCAACTTTTTTTCGTAAGTTTTTAAAGATTAAAAACAATTTATGGAGTTGATATGCTATACGTAAAGCGATGTAAAATGTACTTTTGGTATTGCATACAGATTTGTCGAATGAAAAATATCTGATGAAAATGTCTTTAATTAGTCTTATATATATGGAGAAATTGTCTAGTTTGGTAAATCTGATAAAATGATAGAAATTAATGCAAAAGTGGATAAATCAAACACTTACGATGGATTTAGAAGTAATATTCCGTTCTTTATTCAAGGAAGAACGAAATATTACTACTAAACCCGTTTTAAGTGTTTGAGTTATCCATTTTCCACTAATTTTTATCATATATATATATATATATATATATATATATATATACTTCCCAAAAATAGCAATAATAACAATAACAACACTAACAGAATAAACCAAAACTACAAGAATCAAATGAATAAAAACTATAAAGTAGACGAGCAAGTAATAACCAACATTATACTCAGACACATTAAACCCACCGAACAAATAAAACTCATTATCTATTACACTAAATTTAAAACATCCAACCTTATCGTTAAGAATTACACAAACTCCCCTTCCCCCCAAAAAAAACCCCTAACTCAAACTAATGCAGTATACAAATTTACATGTCCACTTCGAGAATGTTTCTCGAAAAATGACATAACACCTAATACCTACATTGGCCATACAACAACCACACTCTCTCGTTGCTTTACCTATCACCTTTCTGATATAAGCGCCATAAAACAGCATATGACAAAGCATAACAAAGACCCTGACAAACTCAAATCCCCAGATATCAGAAAGATTCCAATTAACAAAACAAAAATCGTAGGAGAGTGTCAACGTGGTGTAATGGTTAAAGCGCTGGACTGCAGAATCGTAATTAGTGATTTCGAAATCCAGTTGCGCTATTACGTTCACTTTTAACATGACCATATTTTCATTTTCATTATATCCTGGTGATTTTTTCAAATACTCGTCCAACTAAACGGGAAGTTAGTAATCAGAATAGAGATGGAACATTTCAACCGATCGGGTCGAGCGTTTCTCACTAACTGGCTAATTTATTTCTAATTCAAGAAACGCTTTAGTCATTTGGTTGAAACCATCCAATGACAATCATGGTCTCGGATTGACCTCGAGTTTAATAGCTGTCAATCATATTGATTAATCCCGGTATGTTTTTCCACGCGTTTAACGGCTCAGGACTTAATTTGAATACTACGCTACATGCCAATAATCGATCTCACCAATATATAATGTTACATTAAGTTAAAACTCATCCCTGCTAAATTCTTAACTGACTTTAAAAAAAAGAAAAGAAAAGAACATTGCTGAATATACAGCAAAACCAAACCAGAAAAAAGTCTTTCGATAAGCAGCCATTCTTTAGAAAAAAATTAGATGATTTAAACCATAGACCAATTTACTTTTTGTTGTTCTTGGGCAAAAAGGACATTTGCCACTCCCATAAATTGTATTAGCAATTATTTGCTTTACTCCCCGTCAATGGAAAAGCCTGTAGGCGAATCCACTAATCAAACACATTTACTTTGTGTCGTTCAGGAGAATTCCAGTGTTGAAACATGGAAATTAGAGTTTAATACTAAGATTGGAAAGAATACAAAAAGAGTTACAAAAATAATCCAAAGAGTAAAAGATTACAGTTATAAGAAGCGATGTTAGCCAAGTGGGTAGAGTGTTGGCCGATGGCCCGGAAGATCAGGAGTTTAATGATAATAATAATAATCCCGGAGATGGTGTAGATATGCTATATGCGTCTTGGAAAGAAGGAGGAAGAGGATGCGCCAGTATTGAAGATAGTGTTGATGCATCAATACTGAGACTCGAAGATTACATAAAAAATAAGTGCAGAGGGAGAAGACTGACAACATCGACCAGAAACAATACAGACAACACGAAGATCAACAGAACAAAAATAAAAAGAAAACAAAAATGGAAATTTCAAACGTCAAACAAGCGAAATCGCTCACGAAAAAACTTGACAAGGCTAAAAAAAGGGAAACCTTAAGAGAGAAACTGAATCTCTTCTGATAGCAGCCCAAAACAACGGCATAAGGACCAACTATATCAAAGAAAAAATAAATAACACGCAACAAAGTAGCAAAAGTAGGTTATGTGGTGATACAGACAAAATGATCAATCATATAATAAGCGAATGCAACAAATTAGCACAAAAAGAGCATAAGACTTGACACGACTGGGTGGGAAAGGGGATCCAGTGGGAATTGTGCAAGAAATTTAAATTTGACCATATGAACAAATGGTATATGCACACCCCAGAATCCGTTCTGGAGAATGAGACGCACTAAGTTTCCTGGGATTTTGAAATAAAGTGGATCACTTAATCTCGGTCAAACGACCAGACCTAGTGATAATCGACAAAAACAAAAACAAAAACAAAAATAAAAAACAAACTTACAAAAAACTGCCGTTTAGTGGTCTTTGCCGTCCCGGCAGATCACTGAGTAAAATTGAAAGAAAACAAAAAGAGAGATAGGTACCTAGACCTTGCTAGAGAGTTGAAAAAACTATGGAACATGGAAATGAGTGTGATACCAATTGTAATTGGTGTGCTCAGTTCAGTCACCAAATGATTGGTAAAGGGACTGGAAGAGCTGGCAATAAGAGGACAAGTGGAGACCATCGAAAATACAGCATTTTTAAGATTGGCCAGAATACTGAGAAGAGTCCAGTGTTCCACTTAAGAAGACCTGTCACTTAAACTCCAGTGGAAGACCATCGAAAATACAGCATTTTTAAGATTGGCCAGAATACTGAGAAGAGTCCAGTGTTCCACTTAAGAAGACTTGTCACTTAAACTCCAGTGGAAGACCATCAGCTAACGCTTGTGTAAAAAGCTCTCAAAGGATTCTAATAATTATAGACTAAAATCCCTTTAAGGTTTTATAACGAAAATGCCTATAAACTTCGATAAGAGAATGTTTGAAAATGTACAAAATATCCGTCAAAATCATAAACTTCATCACGAAAGCCATTGAAAACTGGAAAGTCGAATTAATAGCTGGAGTAAAAACCTTTGCTGAGGTGAAAATCGAAAGAGGTATTTTTCAGAGGAACTCACTCTCGCCATTTTTATTTGTTAAAGTGATGATGGCATTCAATTATAAACATAGAAAATGCCCAGGGAGTTAAAAATTCACAAAATCACCAGTAAAGATGAATCACATGGATGATATCAAGGTATTTACCAAAAAATAAAAAAGAACTGAAGACCCTGAATCAAACAATAAGAATATACAGAAAGGATGTAAGAATGGAATTTCGTATTAAAAATATACCAAGCTTATAATGAACAGTGAAAAAAGAGAAAAAAAACAGAAGAAATTGAACTGCCAAAGCAGGAAAGTATCAGAACGCTTGGAAAGATGGAAAATTACGAGGGTGGCTTAAAAAGTAATGCTTTTTTTCTACAGGAATAATTACAGACAGGAACATATATCATAGATCAAAATGAAGCTGATCCTCTATGGATCATATCCCTGCTTCTCAACATAGTCACCGTATCTCTCAATAGTAATGTTCAACTTTCGAATGAGAGCATGTATCCCTGCCTCGTTAAATTCTGTTGACAATTCTTGAGTCAACTGCAGTTTTCACTTCCTAGTCACTGGCATAATGTTTGCCTTTTAAACCTACTTTCATGGGGGCCGAAGAGATGATAGTTTAAAAGCACCAAATCTTGCCAATCGATAATGTTCTCCTTTTGCATGACAATGCTCGACGACACACAAGCAGCAGGACAAGGGAGACAATCGCCTCATTTGAGTGGACAACTTTACCGCACCCTCCATACTCACCAGATGTTGACCATTCTATCAAATAGTACTTGCATATACCAGAATGTGTCCGGGAGAATGAGACACACAAAATTCTCTGGGATTTTGAGACACAAACGGATTACCTAATCTTGACCAGAAGACCATAACTAATCTTAATTAACAAGGAAACAAAGATTTGTCATCAAATGGCTTTTGCTGCTCTGGTGAATCACGAAAGAAAGGGATAAGATAAACAAATACTTAGATCTGGCCAAAGAACTAAAAAAAATTGGAACATGAGTGTGACAGTGATACCAATTGTATTTAGTGCACTTGGAATGGCCCTAAAGGCTTAAAAAGGACTGGAGGGATTGGGGATCAGAGGAAGAATCGAGACCATCCAGACCACTGTATCATTAAGATCGGCAAGAATACTGAGAAGAGTCCTGGAGTTCTGAGAAAACTTGCTGCTTCTCAGACTCCTGTGAAAGACTATCAGCTGAAACTGCTATGAAAAACTCGTAAGTAGTAAACTAATAATAATAATAATCACAAAGGAGTACAAAATCAGACATGACTGGGTAGGGAAGGTGATCCATGGGGGATTGTGCAAGAAGTTTAAATTGGACCAATGGTATTCACACAAACCAGAATCCATCCTAGAGAATGAGATGCACAAAGTTCTCTGGGATTTTGAGATCCAAACAAATAACCGATTTCCGTCCAAAAGACAAAACCTCATGATAATTGACAAAAAAAAAAAGAAGAGAACCTGCCGAATAGTGGACTTTGCCACTGATCAAAGAAAACGAAAAGAGAGACAATTATCTGAACCTTGCTATAAAACTAAAAAAGTCATGGAACATGAGGGTGACGGTGATACCAATTATAACTGGTCCACCCGAAACAGTCCCCAAAAGCTTGGTAAGAGGACTGGAAGAGCTTGAAATCGGAAGACAAGCAAAGACAATCCAGACTACAACATTACTAAGATCAGCTAGAATACTGAGAAGAGTCCTGGAGACTTGAGGAAACTTGCTGTCACTTACACCCCAATGAAAGACCATCAGCTAAAGCTGATGTGAAAAACTCACAAGAAGTAATATGATATTAATAAAGAGTCAATAATGATAATGGTAAAACAATCCTAATAATGGTCATAATAATAATAATAATAATAATAATATTCGGAGAGTCAATGATAATAATGTGTTTGTCATTTCGGCGGAAGACAGAGTGAAAACAAAAAGAAAGTGAAAGGATAAACAAAAAGTTGGAACTTGTCAGAGAGTTGGAAAATACTGTAAAATATGAAGGTGACGGTAATACCAGTTATAATTTGTACACTTGGAACGGTCTCAAAATACTTGGAAAAAAAAACTGGAGGGATTGGAAATCTGAGAAAGAATTGAGATTATCCAGACTATAGCATTACTCAGATCAGCTAGAATACTGAGAGGAGTCCTGGAGATTTGTAGAGAATTGCTGATACTCAGATTTCAGTGAAAGACCATCATCTCAAGCTGGCGTAAAAAAAATAGCTGGGAGTAAAATAATAATAATAATAATATAAGAGAACAAAAAACAACAACTATAGAACACGATGGTGACGGTGGTACCAATTATAATTGATGCACTTGGAACAAAGGATTGGTGAAGGGTCTGGAAAACCTGGAAATAACATGACAAGTGGATACCATCCAAACTACAGCATTAAGATCGGCCAGAATACTGATTATCCTTGCTGTCACTTAAACCCCAGTGGGAAACCATTAGTGGACGCTGATGTGAAAAACTCTTAAGACTAAAATAATGATAATAATACGAGAAATACAGTTGGTGTATTCTAAGCTCCTTTGATAGATTTGCCACATTTATAAGGTGTCTACATATTTTTAGATGAAGTAGTACATTCTGTAACAAGATAGAATATGCAATGACTACAATGTAATCAATTATTCATAAAATTCATCTAATGATTCTAATATAACTCGTTTTCTCTCTGATTTTGTTTTGTTTCGTCTGCGTAATCTGAGCTATCTTACAAACAGAAACATGTGGAATTGCACCAATAATTTCCAATACGTTCCTGGTAGCCGACTGTTAAACAAGATGTCGCAGGTTTCATCATTGAAAGAATGACAAGTTCAACTGTTGAAAAATCAGTAAATGAATAAAACAAGTAAACTAAAACGGCAAATAACCATTTTCAGCGAGGAACCGAGTGATTTACTAGGCTTTGTCTAGTTGTATCTTAACGGCATGTTAACTTGTCAAGGGTTATTTTATGCCAAGTAGTTAGAGGATTAGGTCTTTTGTACATCTATATTTTGATTTTTATGCAATGCTTTTTCGAGAGTTTTTTCTTTTCCTTTTTTTTCACGGTTATATGATATTAAATATTCCTATTTGGACGTATTTGTATAGTTTCAAGTATTCCTATCCAATACTAATAATTATACGGTTTCAAGTAATTATTTCTATTTAATAATAGTCGTTTGTTTGCACTCAATTATATAGTTTCATGTAAGTAATAATAATTATCCTTAGTAAACAATTATGGCTTTAAGTAACTATTCTTAATACAAATAATTTGCACAGTTAGACGGTATCAAGTATTCCAAACTAATACTAATAATTATAAAGTTTCAAGTATTCCTATCAAATGCAAATAACTTACAAGCTGATCTATATGATCTATATATAGTTTCCTAACAAGTACTACCACTTCGGGCCAGAGTCGACCTGGGAGTAATGACAATGAAGTGGTGCAATACAACCACCAGTCAGCATATACTAAGCCTCGACGATAGGGTGATTTTTTTAGTTATGGCACATATCTGTGTGGGTAAATGTTCTTATAGGTATAGCATATATGTACATGGATGTGTGTGTACAGTAGTATCATAAGGATAGCCAAACGAGTTTGGGAAGTCGGCAGATTTTAATAAATAATAAAATAAAAAGAGAAGGTTCTTTTAAAGTCTGTTATAAACTCTTGTTAGTAGACAAGGGTATCATCTTTTCAAATGTATTTTAGTTCTGGGAGGTCCAAGTTAAGGTAGCAGTTTTCTTTCCTGGAAGTCAGGGCTATACAGTTCCCCGAGCTGAAAAATTCCACTGAATGCAGTTTAGTGTTATACCCAGTACAATCCTTTTTAGAGGTGTGTGTGCAGAAGTCTTACTCTTCTGCAGGGGTGATACAGTTGCCATATTCTAAGCCGAGCTGACACGGCTAGACGCCTATATTTACTCCAACTGCAAAAAGATAACTTTTTTTTTTTTAAATTGAAAAACTGTGTTTCCAGAAAGACTGTGTAGCTTCTAATACGACTTTAACTAATCTCTTTATTCACAGTCGTGTCTCGCATTCACACCCGACAACCTTTTTTAAAAATGTGAATCCGAAAAAAAAGATTTTAAAATTTACAAGCCCAGTCGGCAGTGGGTGTAGAATACACTGACTACACATCCATAGAGGGGTAAGACTCCCCCAAGCGAGTGTCATGGATATGACACTAATCAGCATCTGATGGTGAGGCTACAATTCTGGAGCTTTGGGGAATGTGGCGTACCTCTTCATTGCCACGACTCCCAAGTCGACTCTGGCCCAAAATGGTAGTCTTTGTTAGGGTCTTATATATGAGTCAAATAGAACCATTCAACTGTGTGCAAACAAATGACTATAAAATTGAACTATTTGTATTACATTGCAACATTTGAAACTATTTAACTGTGTGCAAACAAATGAGTTGTGTCTTGTTTGAAAATCGTTACTTACAAATTATTCATTGACAAATCATATTTAATATGTATACATAAACAGGAGTTGGTATTAAATAACCATTGAGGGTTGATATGCCATAAAACATCAACTGAACAACACCCCCAAAATGCGTCATCATCATCATCATCATTAAGGCATGCCGACTGCATGGTTTCACTTCACCCTCTCTCTCTCTCTCCCTCCCCCCATCCGTCCCTATCGTCCATCACTCCTTCCAGGTTTCTTTGACTGCATCTAGTGTCCGCACAGAATTAGTCAATGTAAGTTTTTGCTTGTAGGCCAATACTGGTGTGTCCATGAGTAGGAGTCCATGGGAGAATGTCGCTTATGAGTTCGTCCTTCCCGAGTGGTTTCCCTAGTATATTTGTTCGTCTTCCTTGGATGGTTTGTAAGATAGGATATGTGTGGCTGTACAGCTGCAGTTTTGTGGGGTGCTATTTCCTGGGTTTCTTCAAAACAACACGTATCATGCTTGTGTAAATTCCTGCCTAGCTTTTTCTCCATTCTTTTCGTTAAAGTTTTTGTGGTGCATCCAAACAGTAATATTGACACTACCACAGCTCGAAAGAATCTCCGTTTTATTTTATCAAAGATATCAGATTTTCATATGGTTGATAATCTGTTAACAATAGTCCATGATATACTTAATCGTATGTTGACATCGGTTTTAGTAGATGAGATCTTGCTGCCGAAGTATATAAACTGATCAACAAATTTCTGAGGCTTATCATTTAATACGGAGATGGCATCATACTGATCAAAACAAGTTGTGGGTTCAAGTGGTGCAGCTATACTGTATTACTGACTCGATTAAAACTTGTAAGAATTCTCGATGTTATTGCAACTTAGCTAGGTAAAACTTCCCAACGAATGTCCTGGATATAATACTAAACTATATCTGATGGTGAGGCTCCAGCCTTGGAAATGTGGGGAATGCGGTGTACCCTTTTATTGCTATTACTCCTATGCTCACTTTGAACCGTAGTGGTAGTAACTGTTAGGGTTCCATCGCGGGGTAAAAAAGAACTGTTTAATCATTCACTATACTCGAAACCATTTTGTGAGCAAACAAATGATAAATAGCAAATTGAATTATTAGTTTTTAATCACAATACTTGAAACCATTCAACCATGTGCAATTAAACTAATAATGTTCGATAGCAATAGTCGAAACCATTTAACTGTGTGCCAAAAATAAGCTCTGGCTCGTTTAAAAAATTCTTACGTACAGACTATTCGTTTACGAATTTATATATATATATATATATATAAGTTTCATGAAATAGGTTTCCAGACTTTTTTCGTATGGGCACTTTTATTGATAGTACACACATGAAACTCTAGTCCCCTTCGAAATAATCGCTTCCGGCTGCTATGCACTTATTGTACCGTTCCAACAACTTCTGGAAGGCTCCATGGAAGTCCTCTTGTGTAAGTATATCAATGACCTGAGAATTAATTTTTATTTATTTATTTATTGCGGACTTTTCCCCCTCATCTTGGCTGTTTTTTGTGTTGTTTCTTGTGAAAGAAGAAACAACACAAAAAACTACCAAGATGAGGGGGGAAAAGTCCGCAATAAATAAATAAATAAAAATTAATTCTCAGATTAAGAGCCTCATCTCAAAAATGATTCCAATTAAGGACAATATACAATATATCAATGACCTTCCTCACAGCCTCTTTCATCTCTTCAATTGTCTCATAACGACAACCTCTAAGTTTTTCCTTGAGCTTAGGGAAAAGCCAAAAGTCGCAGGGAGCAAGATCTGGACTATAGGGAGTCTGAGGAGCTGTCTCGATGCCCATATTGGTCAAATAGTCTGTAACAAGGAGGGAGTTGTGGACTGGTGCATTGTCCGGGTGGAAATGCCACTGACCCGATTTGAAGAGAGCTGGCCCTTCAGACGGAATCTCTTCCTGAACTCCCTTAAAACCTTGTTGACTGTCTGTCCAGTGAAAACCCAATGCATGTATATCATGCCAGTACTTTCAAAAAAAGGGATCATCAAAAGTTTGTGGGTGGATTTGCTGTTTGGCCTTCTTGGGTCTGGGAGAGCCAGCATGTTTCCACTTGGATCTCTGTCTCTTGGTCTCTGGAACATAGCAGTAGATCCAGCTTTCATCGCAGGTCACCAGAGCATCAAGAACTGCGGGATCGGAATTGATCAGCTCGACCATCTCCCTGCTGTCATGACAACGTCTTTCTTTCTGATCTTCTCTGAGCACCCTTGGGACAAACTTCGCGCTAATCTTCCACATCTTCAGTTCCTCGCGAATAATTGTTTGTACAGTTCTCACACTGACATCAAACTGTGCACTTATTGTCTCTATTGACACACGAAGGTCCTTATCCATGAAATTCTTTATTTGGCCAATCAACTCTGGTGTTCTGACTTCCCTACTCCTCCCACACCTCTCATTATCCCTCACAGACTCCCTGCCTTCCTTGAATCTCTTATGCAGCTCAAAAACTGATGCTCGATTCATGCAAGATGCTCCAAAAGCAGTCTGAAGCATTCCATACGTTTCTGTGGCATTTTTTCAAAGTTTAAAACAGAATTTTATTGCATATCGTTCTTCTAAAGTGTCCTGATGTTTAGATTGCATTTTTGAAATTCACCAGCTGTGACAATCAGGCTTTAGTAGGGTGTATTCCAATTGCTGCTCTAGCTGTTCATTTGAACGTGAAATCATAAAAATTGGTCAGTCATCTCATAAGATGTATAGCAATAACATAGTGAATTTTCAAGAGTCTACGACAATTTTAAATGCCTGTACAAAAAAGGTCTGGAAACTTATTGAAGTATAGACTTTTATATGAATTTGAGTGTCTAGCTTGTTAACCATTACACCACGCGAGAAACTTTGGTGCCGGAATCGGGACACGAGCATTGCTTAGGTTGACGAATTTTATGAATGAAACTCAAAGGAATAGAATGAGTCGAGCTTCTTGGGGAAGAAATATAAATGAGCAGCCTCGTTTTGGTTTTGTTTTTAAATTCTTTTCCCAAACCCCATATATCTTCGCGACATTGACCGATAACACATGTCAGAATAATGTGGTTATGAACAACAATCGTTTATCTAAAATGTATTAAAAATTCATCAAAACCAACGTTTTGAGAAATATACATTAACTTGGGAAAAAAAAGTTAGCAAATATTGAAAATTATCTACTGAAAGTGATGTCAACATACTTATAGAAAAGGAATGGTCTGCTATTGACAAGTTAACAATTATATGGAAATCTAATCTCCCTGATAAAATAAAACAGGAATTCTTCCAAGTGTCTGTACTGCTGTATGGCAGCACCACTTTGATTCTAATAAAACACTTTGAAAAAAATCGAGATAAATCTACACAAGAGTGCTACGTGCTGTTTTAAACAATTTCTAGAAGCAGCACCTTACAAAACAACCGATGTACGGCCACTTACCTCCCATCTCACAAACCCTCCAAGTAAGACAAGCGGGGTATTGCTCGAGAAGTAAGGACGAACTTACGAGTGACGTTCACCTATGGACTCCAACACATGGACACACTAATGTTGGCTGACAGGAAACGACTTACATTCATTGGAACGAGTGGTAAGAGAGAGAGAGAGAGAGAGAGAGCCAAAGGAAGCATACCTTAATGAAGGTGCTTTTGGTTTTTCCTGACCTTTATATTTTTGAGTTTATTTATTATTCTATATTTCCAGACTATAAATTCGCTTTGATAATGATATTTTTGTTATTCATTGACGAAAAATAAAATTAGAACACTCTAAAAAATAATGCTGGTTTTGTGAAATATGCATGAAGTCTGTGTACTATGGATACATCCCTTATTTTAGAACCTGTACACGATTGATCAAGATGGCTGAAAATTTAAAACATTCTATCAATATATCCCCAACCCACAAAACAGTTTTGTCAAGTGGGGCTTACAGTATGACTGACTGTATTCCCTACAAATAAGTAAGATCCGCCCCACTAAAAACAAGGGATATCCAGGGTATGACACCAAAGTTTAAGTGGATTATTTAATGCCAAATCCATCCTTGTTAGTCTCTATATCACAGATAATCCACGTTGAAACTCTGTCATCCAAATATGACTATATAGTTGTAAAAAATAATTACAGATTTCATATATATATATATATATATATATATATATATTGAAGGGTGTATATTTAGGCAGCAAGTTATTATTCAAGCAACTTTTGTTAAAGACAATGCAACACTGTTTATTATTTTCAATTTTATTTTTTTAAGACTCCTTGTTATTTTTCTAGTGTCGGGATCTAGATGGTAAAGGAATTGTCCCATATCTTCTGCCCAACCGCTTTCGACCAGACTTTTGGTCGTCATCAGGGGTTGTGTTGAGTTGACTGTTGAGTTTTTACTGTTTTAATAATTTGTGGCGTTTTATTTTGAAGTTGGTTTGAACATTTTCCGTATTTTGTTTTAAACGTTCGGTTGGAAAAAACAGTTTACTAATACAGTTAATGATTTTAGTTAATAAAAGGAGGATATGTTGGTGCCTGTGTTAAATGCTATTTTATTTACGTTTGTTTTGTTTGTTTTGTTTTTTTTGTTTGATTTTTTTTGTTTGTTTTTTTTTTGTTGTGCATATTGCTTCTAGGATTTGTAATCGTTTTATTATTATTATTTTTTTTATATAATTATTGTATTATCTGTGAGAATCCTCCTTACATCGGAAAATTTAAGTTGGTTTGTGCTATTGTTGTGTTTTATAATTAAATGTTTTATGGCGCTATTTTCAGAAAGATGATCAGTAAGACGACGAGATAAGGTTGTATTGCCAATGTGAGAATTATTTTTGTTTTTCGGGAGGCACTCTTGAAATGGACATATAGATTTATAAAACTACATTGGTTTGGTTTAGGTGTATTTTAGCGGAATTGGTGTTATTCTAAACGGAAAGGTTTGATGTTATAAATTTAGTGTAATAGATGATAGGTTTTATTTGTTTTTGCTTTCCAATTGGTTTAATGTGACATTTTGATGATGTTGGTTATTGCTTGTTGGTCTAATTTGTTGTTATTGTGCATTTGATGTCTGTAATAAAGATTAATTCTGTTAATGTTGTTATTGTTGGTAGTGTTATTATTTTTATTTTTGTGAATGTTGTGAAGATCTAGTTTTATTTGTTGATCAACTAGTTTATTAAGAAAATTGTTATTAATAAGGGTTTGTTTTATGTTTGTAAGTTCTTTGTAAAATATTGTCTTAGATGAGGAGATGTAAAATGCTCTATGAATTAAGTTTTTTATAATTGCTATTTTATATTTTTGGGGGGACATTCACTGCGGTAGTTAAGGAAGGTGGAATTGTCGTTGGTAGGCTTTTTAGATAGAGGTGTATTGAATTTGTTATTATTGGTGGAGTCTGTAGGTACATCAAGGAAAGGGATTTTTCAAATTAATGTTGAGTTTGGTGGTAAAGTTTAGTACGGTTTGTTTTTTTTTAGAGTTTGTTTAAGTTTGTTAATTTCGTCATAGGAGTGTGTTGCGATGAAAATGTCATCTACATAGCGAACGTATATCTTGGGTTTAGATATTGTTTTAAATGTTTTGTTTTCGGTGTGGGACATGTAGAATTTAGAGATGATACCGAAAATAGAATAAAAAATTAATTACCATCTTGACATCAAATTTGGACAGTTTACAGAGGAAGAACTTGACGCAGTACTTTAAAAAATTACATGCAGAAAAGTTGCTGGCTTCGACGAAATACCTTCAGAAGTATGGAAGATTAGAAAATTCGATGATATACATCATGGAGCGCTATGTATAAACAAAGCACAATAGAAGAATGAACGAAAAGTTGCATTCTCTCCTTCCTTAAGAAAGACGAACCCGGAATCAGTAAGAATTACAGAGGCATAATGACTCATTCTGATATAGCTGCTAAGATTTAAAATGCTCTACTTCTTAATTCTATCCGACATGAAATCAAGAAAATTCTTAGAAAAATCAGAACGGCCTCAGGAGAAATCGACCCTCTGGAGAAATCGACCCATAGATTTTGACTATACGTCAAATTATTGAAGGAGTATGCCTAAAAAAATCCCAAGACAATACTAGGAACCGTAGATTTCTCCAAAGCATTTGATTCCATATATAGAAGTAAAATGGAACGAATGCAACTAGACGGGGACACTGAGTTCTTCGATATTGTCACTGGAGTCTTGCAATGAGATATATTAGCATAACGTATATTTATAATCTGTCTAGATTGAGTTCTACGAATCTCAATAGATCGAATAAAAGAAAATGGTTTTACATTTTAAAAAAATACATATTTAGCAGAAACTATGACTGACGCGGACTACGCAAATGATCAAGTACTTATCGAAAATACTCTTGCCCAAAGCGAATCCCTACTGTATAGTCTGGAGCAAGCAGAAAGAGGCATTGATCTCCAAAGGGAACGCAAATAAACCGACTTTATCATATTTACCCAACCCCTCCGCTCGGGTAGGATATGACACAAGGTCAATTTTTAAGTGGAGTTTAACAGGTTTGAATTCAGAGTTTTCCGTCTCCTAGACTAGTTGCCTCGCCAAGGCTGAAGAACCTAGTCTGCCCTACTATTTACCCATAGCTAGAGGGAGAATAATTGGATTCATACCTTTCCCAAGGGTATTAGTGCTATGTGAAATGCAATCAGTCTCGTCCAGGATTTGAACTCGTGTCGCCGTGTCCATTCCCTACGAAGGTAACCATTACACCACGGGCACTTTATGTGTTTTAAACAAGAAAGAACAATCTTTACTTTAAGTGGCAAGCCTCTGAAATTAGTTAATAAGTTCACATACCATAGTAGCGATATCTCATCTACTGAAACTGATGTCAACATAAAGAAGGTGAGGACTGCTATTAACAGGCTATGGATCATACGGTAATATGATCTCTCTGATAAAATAAAACGGGATTTTTTTCCGAACTGTGGCTATGTAAGTATTATTATATGGATGCACCACATGAATTATAACGAAACGCTAAGATAAAAAGTTTGTTAGAAACTATACAAGTAATCATGGAAGCAGTACCGTCAAAGCAGCATTTGTAGGTCACTAACCTCCCATCTCACAAACTATCTAAGTAAGACGAACATGTTGAGTTCTGCCGGAGAAGTAAGGACAAACTCATAAACGAAGTTCTCTTTTAGAATTCGGCACATGGACGTGTCAGTGTTGGCCGACCAGCAAGGACATCAGCTCTTTAGGGACACTGGATGCACTCTAGAGGACCTCTTAGAAGCGATGGAAAAAAGGAAAGGACAGCGAGAAAGAGTAAGGGAACTCCGTGATATCAGAACAACTTGATGATAAGGTATAACGTTTAAATTTTGATTAAAATAGGTTAATAACCTTTTTTATTTGTTTGTTTTTTTTGTTTGTGTTTATTAGAATTCTGAAGTGAGGTTTGATGTAACTGACATCTAACCATCTCTAAGATAATTGACAATTTGCAACATCTTAAATATTTCCAAATATGAAAGAAGTACGCGTTTTTCATATAAATCCGTTATTTCTTTCTTTTGGTTACATTATTGTGTTTCTCAGTGTAAAGCAGTGTGAATTCTTGTTAACAGCTGCAGATTCTCCCTTCTCACTTAGAAATCCTCCTTTCCTATATCAGCAACAGCATACACATGCAAATGTTTCCGGTGCACCCATGCAAATGTATCGAAAACACACATAAAAATGTGCCTCAAGCAATGAAAACATGATTAAAAAGCAGTCTCCTCACTCAGTGAATCCGAGTTCAAATCCCGGTCTGAGCAGTGAATTCTGCAGCATTAAAACTCTCTAAACCAAAAATATGAATATGCAGCTGTCCAAAAATAAGTACATCCATTATATTTCTGTAATTTTGCTTTTTGTGAGTGAAGGGTTGCAATTTATATGCTGTGCAATACAGACAGAACAGTCCTTTTCTAGGACGCTGAAACATTGTGTTAATATGTACAGATAAACTACATTTTCATTCGATGAAATCTTGTCTATCATTATTAAATTCGACTTTCGTCTTAATATCACTTGCTTTTCATAGCAAATATTAGTTTACAAGCATCTATAAATTGCAAAGGTCAGAAAGAAATAACTGGGGTGGGGAATTATTGTGATGGTTCAAGCGCTCAACTACGATATCTTTAGTAAGCGAGTTCAAATTCAAGTCACGCTATTACATTCACTTTCAGACTTGTAACCATGGGAAAGGTATGAACCCCCTTTATTCCCCCCCCAAGATATGAATTAAATAGTATTACGACTTTTTCTACAAGGATGGCTTTTGCATCAAATAACCCACAAAAGTTGATGTGTCATTAAACAAAACCAATACACCAATTTACTCTGTTTTTTTTATGTGTTATTGCAAAGAATTTTGAAATGAATTGGAATCAGGAAGAAAAGGTATTGTCAATGGAGAAATATAAAAGCCTTCCAAGCAGATTATTCGTAATAGATTTTTATATATGTTTATAAAGAACTTTCCTCAACAGCCTCCATAGCTCAGTGGTTTAGAGCACTGGTCTCGTAAACCAGGGGTCGTGAGTTCGAATCTCACTAGAGGCATTGTTTTCGTTCATTTAATTGTGTCCAAACAAATGAGCCTCGGCTCCTTTAAAAATAGTTACCCACAAACAATTGGCGTACATATATATATATATATATATATATACCAACCCCTCCACACGAACAGGATGTGGTATAAAGTCAATTTTGAGCTGAACTATTTTGAATTTAGAGTTTTTGTTCTCCTAGACTGGTTGCCATACCAAGGTTAAAGGACCCAGTCTGTCCTTGCTGGTAGCAGAATAGCTGGATGCATACCTTTTCTAAGCGTATTAGTGCTATGTGAAATGCAAAAAGCCTTGTCAAGGATTTGAACTCGTGTCGTCGTATCCATTTCTTGCGACTGTAACCATTACATAAAGAACGCCTCCACAAATCATGTATATGATATATATGTATCAATTGGATTTGGCATTAAATAACCCACAAAGGTTGATATGCCATAAAACATGTATCCCAACAGATGGAATGTGTTTATGTGGTTCTACGAACAAGCAGTATATTCGGTGCTCCATTCAATCGGCCTTGTGCCACATCGAAGCAAAGAGCTTCGTAAATTACAGTATATGAAATAGGTACAAAATGATTAAAATCTTAGTTGGTTTGATGGTAAAGCAATACTTTTTGATGTCGAGGCAAGAGACAACGCCATTTGCCAGATGGTGAGAGTAAGGCAGGTCATAATAGTTCTAAAAACGGGGACAAAAAAGATTATATGGATTACGGGATTGACACGTGACTGTCAATGAATAAACCCCTTATTCCAGGAAGTCAATTATCTGTTGTCTCTCTACACTCACCTCACAACATCAACAAGAAAAGGAGGATTTCCCTGTGGTGTAGTTGCTAGTATGCTGGACTGCAATATCGTAGTAAGCGAGTTCGAACTCCAGTCGCGCTATTACGTTTACTTTCAGACTAATGCCCCTTGGGAAAGGGTATGAATCCCCTTCATCCTCCTCAGCTTTGGGTTAAATAGTATCGCTACTGTTCATCTACAAGAATGACTTTGGTAGTGAATAATCCACAAAGATTTAATGCCATTAAACAAAGAAATGAAACCAAATGTAGATTAATAATAATAATAATAATAATAATAAGTTCATTCAATAAATAAGAGGAATTTTGCAATATAACAATTCGGATTTCCTCCAGGAAAAAAATTGTTTCATTTTTCAAAATAATCGCGATTTTTTAAAAGACATTTTCCCCAAATCCAAATTTTTGCATTCTTTCAGCATTGAAACTTTTGGACTGAGTTTTTAATCATTTGATCCTCATTCATTGCTACTTTTTTTATCCACATAAAAATTCTTTGAGGGGATAAAACAAATGGAAATCAGACTGAAAATATTTTAGGATTCATAAAAATGCACAAATTAGTTGCAGCTTATTGAAGTAGAGAATGTGGAAAGCAGACGACACAGTATTTTGAGAATTGAATTACCATGACCAGAAAATCCGGTGAACACTTACGCACGACATACGGAAACACTGGACAGCTGTTTCGACCTTATTAGGTCTCAGCAGTAGTGTATACGGTGATCTCTAATAATGGAGACTGAACCAGCGACTATAGATTGCAAAGCCGAAACTCTACAACTGAGCCAACAGTCAATATCGCACACAAATGACGCCAAATTAACTTCTCATGGCCAATTAACCTGAATGTGTCTTGTAAGTTACATTCGTACTCTTTACAGAGGACACGGTCACCTCCAGGGCCACGTCTTCCCAGGAGGATTACAAGTACGCATCGGCGTAATTACTCTGACCTCAAAGGCAAAGATATAGATGTATTTTTTTTTCTTTTTTAAGTAGAGGAAACTTAAAAAAGAAAAAGATATACACTGTATTCTGACCCATCAAAAGACAAAACCGGCATGATGTTTAAAAAGATAGTTTTACTTTATATAGAGCGTGTTGAAAAGTCAGCGTTTTATAACGTCTTGTTTTGTTTGGCACAAAGCATACAAGTTGCTTACAGAAGCAGCTGATCAGAAATGGCCATTCATCTCAGAACAGAATAGTAATAGTTTTGAGAGCAATGCTTTTAGTGCGAATTGCCAAAAAGCTATTATATTTCACCAGTATAATTACATAAATGCTAGAATATTTCGCAAAACACATCACGAACGGAAACAATGCCTCTAGTGAGATTCGAACTCACGACCGCTGGTTTACGAGACCAGTGCTCTGAACCTCTGAGCTATGGAGGCTGATGAGGAAAGTCTTCTATAAGCATGTATAAAAATCTATTACAGATAATCTGCTTGGAAGGCTTTTATAAATATTTCTTCATTGACAATACCTTTTCTTCCTGATTCTAATTTATTTCAAAATTCTTTGCAATGCTTTTTATGACTGGTATGTATTTAAGAAGCAATACTTTTGGAATACATTGTCTTTCTGGAGGAAAGCTGGATTCGAACTGTGTACAGTATGAGGACTTTTTTTAAGAAGAAAGGAAAAACTCCTTTATTGGGGTGGTTGGTGTAAGGGAGTATATTTTGTTGAGTTCAACACCAAATTTCAGTATAATCATTAGTATATTCAGTGATAGATTAACACTGAATAAACGGAAGTAAAGATAAGTTCATTTACACATATAGAAACGTTTAATACATACATAATATACCTGGCCTAGTTGGCTGGGGCTGTAGAATACCCGGACTGCACCTCTGCAGAGGGGGAAGACTCCCTTAACGAGCGTCTTGATTACGACACTAAACAATCTGATGGTGAGGTTCAGTAATGCTGGAGTTTTGGGGAATGTGGATTCCCATCGTTCCCAGGTCCAATCTGGCCCAGAGTGATAGCGCCTGATAACGTCCAATCTATGGGTCAAATAGAACTGTTTGACATTTAAACTAAAGTGAACTACTTGAAATAGAGCTGTTTGATCACTTGTGTAAACAAATTACTGATATTTAATTGAATTGTTTGTGATACATATCAATACTTGGAACCATTTAACTTAGTTAACTAAGTTCAATTGTTTGAAATAGAACTGTTTGAAGTAAATAGAATTATTTGTATTAGATAGAAATCAGTGAAACTATTTAACAGTGTGCAAAAAATGAACTTAGGCTGGTTTTAAAATGTTATCTACAAAATGGGTTTAGAAATCATATTTAAAATATATGTATTTAAAAAAAAAATTGGTATTAAATAACCTACAATGGTTGATATGCCATAAAACCACCCAAACATAATGTACATACAAGAAGCAGTTACAGAAATAGACAAATGTATTGTGCGTTTGGTGTGGCACTAAGCTGCATCTGATGGTGAGTCTCCAGTCCTGGAGTTTTGGGGAATGTGGAGTACCCCTTCATTGCCATTACACTCCAGCCCAGAGTGGTAGCACCTGTTAGGATCCTATCAATAGGTCAAATAGAAGTATTTGACTTTTAAACTGTGTGCAAACAAATGATTTATGCTAAATTGAAGTGCTAGAAATATAACTGTTTTATCATTTAAAATTCATGGTAGAAGAAGAGAGAGAAACCCGAAGTTTTAAAGTTGAGATTTGCAAATAAATGACGGATTTTGAAAAGAATCAAAATCGGTCAATGTTTTCTTCAAAGAGTAAATTTTAATTCTTTAAAGAATTTACCGTCATAGCTGCTAGATGCAACCGAAAGGTTCGTTTAATGCGAGAACCTACCCCCAAATTTTATTCTCTCCGGTTTGACAACCTGAAATATTTCCTTTCCGGCAAAAATTGTCATATGTAAAATTGTAATAAAAAAGCCGTTTGTTTAAGATTTGGTTTGCTTTGATTTTATGTTATATCAACTTTTGGGGGTTATTTAATGCCAAATCCCTGTTCACTCACACACACACACACACACACACCTATGATTTGTAAACGGATAGTTTGTTGGTAACATCATTTTTAAAAGAGCCAGAACTTATCTGTTTACACACAGTTAAATGGTTTCAAGTACTGTTATCCAACACTTATAATTCTATTTGATATTCAACATTTGTTTGCACACGGTTAAACAGATTCAAGTATTCCAATCTAACATTAATTCTCTTAAATATTAATCATTTGTTTGCGCTCATTCAAAAGTTTAAGTATTGCTTGTACTAATATTTCTAAACGGTTTCAAGTATTCCAATCTAACACTAATAGTTCTATTTGTACAAAGTTAAATGGTTTCAAGTAATGCTAGTTAACACTAAGGATTCTATTTAGTATTAATAATAATCTCTTGAGAAAAATGGACCATTCTATCTGACCCATAGATGGGACCCTGACAGAGTCAGAATGGACCTTTCTGTAAAGGTAAAGAACGGGTACTCTACATTCCTCAAACTCTGGCACAGTTGCTGCGCCTTCAGACGCAGTTTAATGTCATAACCAGGTTATTTTGCTTTAGAAATTAGATTTTTATTTAAAGACAATTAATTATTACTTAATTAAAAACGATAAATTAAATCCGGACAAGGAGAAAGGAAAACTAATTTCAAACCGGAGTAGAGGGCTCTATCCCATAAAAACTTGCTACGGAATCCATATCATCACCGACATTGTGAGGATATATATATATATATATATATATATAAAGCGTCATCAAAACTTATCTCAAATGGCTTTATCATTAAGCTAAATAGCGCTGTAGGTATTGCTTTGAAATCGTGTGGATAGATTTGGGATAACACATAAACATCTAAATAAATAAATGCCTGACCAAAGCAATCTAGGCTAATTTGAAACACACCTCGTCCATGCTTAAGAAATATCACGAAAATAGGGAGTTCAATACCAGGTGTCTAAGATAGCAGAAAACATAAAAAGACCAGTTAAGGACACTAGGGTACCCGAAAATAATTTTCATTCAACGGATCAATATGATATGTAATCAGTTTTTGTTAATTCTTTTTGTAATTCATCAACTTTTTAAAAAAGTTATTTAAAAAGATTTTCTGAACCCAAATTTTGTCTCAAAAGATCAAAAGGTCAAGATCAGTTGAGAATCATCAAAAATAGATGGCACAAATATTGCTATTTGAAAGTGTACTCCATATTCTTCAAATCTCCATATTCTTCAACTCTCCAGAACCACAGCCTAAACATCTTGGGCACCTCTGGTGGTGTAACGGTTAGCAAGCTAGACTAGCAAACCTACACGAGTGAGTTCGAATCTCATTGGGCGCCCCATTCATCCGGCCTTGTGCCTCGTCGAAGCAAAGCGCTTTGGAAATTACTAATCCATCTGATGGGTCAGTGCCATACCAGCAGACTCGTTTGGAAGGATCTTACCCCTCTGCAGAGGTGCAGTCAGCATATTCTACTGCCCCAACCGACCGGGGAAGAGAGAGGGGAGGAGGAAGAGAGAGAGAGAGAGAGAGAGATAAGGAGAGAGAGAGAGAGAGAGAGATAAGGAGAGAGAGAGAGAGAGAGAGAGAGAATATATGTCGTGGATAATTGAGTGAGTGAAGAAAACATCGATTGAATTTTATTTTTTTATATTGAGTAAAAAGAAAGGAAAGTTCATGTGGCAGTTTGCATGTTCTAAATCTAGTTGATATATTTTGTGATTGCAAAATATCTTTGTGTGAGAATACCGCTACGTAAGAGAGAGACAGAGAGCGAGAGAGAGAAAGAGAGAGAGAGAAGGGGGGGGGGCATACTTGTATGCTAAAATGTAAGTGTTGCAGCGAAAATATTTTTCATCAGAAAGTGATGACTGTCATGGTAGTACAAATAAATTTATGAAACAATATTTTTATTTAATAAAGAATAATTAAATGATGTTGAAATTAGATGCCATCTTGAAGGAACAGAATGTTAGATTTTCTCTCAAAAGAAATAAAGTTGAAATCTATAAACCTACTGAAGAATGTATTTATTTCATCGCTTATTTATAAGATTGAGTTCAACTCGAAAGTAGATTAAAAACGTTGAACTCTCGGTTGTTCTAATTGGTTAAAAATGTATTTTTAACTTTCTAGGAAGGAAAAGTTTTCTTAAATCATTTTCGGTTTTGATCCGTCAAAATTTACGCAGCCAGTCAAGTTTTGTCGTCTGCGAATGAAAAGAAACATTAAAAACGTCTCGTAAGCGCCAATTGGTAAATAAATGTCAAAATACAGAGACAAAAATTACAGCTTCACGAGATTATTTCTGCACAAAAATTAACACTATATTTTAGTCAGGAAATCAGTTGATTTTCCATATATATATGTGTGTGTGTGTGTGTGTGTGTGTGTGTGAGGTCGCTGATAGTACTACGGGTACAATGTAATCCTGTACTACTTGTTTCCTAGTCGGGTCATCGCGACTTAACCGGTACCCCCACCAAGTTGTCTGGTGAGGAGGGTGGTTAGAATGAAAAACAAAACCTGTCAAAGGGCGGAGGAAGCTTCTTGCTTAACGACCATCTAGCACATTACACGGGGCGTAGAAATATTTAGGTTGGTATCCAAGTGCGTATCTTGCAGTTTTGTCGAATTTGTTTTTACACTGTCTCTGACTGCGATTACCGAAAACTGGAAGTAATTCCGTTGATTGCTGGGTAAGACATTAAACTGCAACCAGTGGTAAGACTCTGGTTCGGGAGTTCAAGAGTTTTGGGGAGAGTGGAGTGACCCCTTAATTGCAATTGCTCCCAGGTTCACCCTGTCTCAGGAGTGATAATATCTGTTTAGGGAGCCTGCTATGGGTCAAATAGCTATTAAATACTTGGAGCAGATGGAGCTTGACAGCCTGGGCAGGCAATCCATCTAGGACAAGGACAGTCTGATATAAAACCTATAACCCAAGGACCTCGCTGTCACTCTCTCAGCTTGCTAGGCTATGACAGATGAACCACGGGTGTAAAGGGTGGGGGCAATACAGCGCACACTGCACTCAATCTAAAAACTTCATTGCACAGGCTGAAAGGAAAAGTCTATGTCAGCGACGCCACCAACCTTTCCAAGCCCTGTGCCGATGGAAAAGGGGCGAAACGGCGGGTGGAAGATGTCACTAGAGACCGCTGTCCCGATCCTGCATGCAGGCAGTTCAGGATATCGGTCATTTGATGTTGACCTGTAATGACATCACCTGGCAGCACCCAGAACAACTAAGCAGCCCTCTTTAGAGACAGCACTGCTGACTCCACAAGGAGAGGGTCCTAGAAAAGGTTGCCTAACCGAGGCTCGTCTCTCATCCCCCAGTTGGGTTACTGCGGTCAACGGGCATCTTCTCAAGCGGTCCTAAAACATTAAAATAAGGAAGGTACGCACCCATCTCAAAGAGTGAAAAATAGATATTGAAAGTCGCCTGCTGGAATGTTAGAACCATGATTGACGCAGCTCACAGCAACCGACCTGAACGTCGCTCAGCTCTGATTGCACAGGTTAAATGTCGACATTGCTGCCCTTGGCGAGGTCCGCTTCCCAGGAGAAGACAGCCTTCAAGAGCATGGCGTCGGATACACTCTCTTCTGATCAAGGAAACCGACAACAGAGGCGCCTTTCAGGCGTCGGTTTCATGGTTAGCACCTCCATCGCCTCCAAGCTGGAAAATCTACCAACTGGTCATTCCGACCGCATGATGTCCATGCACCTTCCACTGAAAAATTAGCGGTATGCCATGCTTTTCAGTGTGTACGCTCCATCTCTTCGAGCTGAACTAGCGGAAAAAGACAAGTTTTACTCGGAGCTCCGCAGCTGCCTTCAAAGAACCCCTATTGACGACAAGGCGGGCCAAGACGCAGATTCCTGAAAAAGAGTACTTGGTTGACACGGCGTTGGTAACTGCAACGACAACGGGCGCTTGCTGCTGGAGGTTTACCCTGAGCAACAACTTGTCATCACCAACACCATCTTTCAGCAAAAAGACGGACTTAAAAAAACCTGGATGCATGCTTGGTCCCAATATTGGCACCTAATTAACTACGTCCTTGTGCACAAGTGTAATCTCAAACACGTCATTTACACCAAAGTGATGCCCAGCTCTTAATACCACACCGACCATCACCTAATGTGCTGCAAACTTAGGCTGCACGTCAAACCTAAACGAACAAGGAAGGTTCCCCCAAGAAAAAAGTTCAATCTGAACAAACTTCTGTCAGCTGAAGTGAAAGCTGACTTTCAGGCAAGCCTACAGTCCAAGTTTGAAAACAGCGACTGCCTAGAAGACCCTTCTGCCAAAACACTCTGAGATCAACTGAAGAGTGACATTCTGCAGACATCTGAAGAGTTTCTGGGGTTTACCACCAAGAAGAACAAAGACTGGTTCGAAGAAGAGATCATCCCATCAAACCCACCTGGCTCAGCCGTCATGTCCTATGAGGAGAGCTGCTTTCCATCTCATTTACAGCATCCTCCAGCGCAAGCTTCGAGAGATTCAAAATGAATGGTGGACCAATCTCGCTATTCGCAGACCTAGGTGACTACAGAGGGTTTTTTTCAAAGCCCCCAAGGCAGTGTATGGCCCGACTCACCGGGTCCAGAGTCTCTTGCGCAGTTCAGATGGGCAAGTGCTTTTTACGGACAAGGCCTGAGTCGTTGGTCTGAGCACTTCCAATCCCTCTTTAGCGCTGATCGTGTCGTCCAGGACCCAGCAGTTCTCCGCATCCCCCAGCAACCATTCAAAGCAGAATTGGATGAACTACCCTCTAAGAAAGAAATTACCAAAGACATAGAGCATTGGAGGAGTGGCAAGGCAGCGGGAGTCGACGGGATTCCACCAGAGCTCTGGAAAGAGGGAGAACCAGCTTTACACAGTAAAATCTACGAACTCCTTGTCAGTTGTTAGGAGCAGGAAAACTTCCCAAGTGATCTTTGCGATGCAATCATCATCACCTTGTACAAAAACAAGGGAGAAAAATCAGATTTCTCCAACTATCGGGAGATCACTCTGCTCTTCATTGCAGGAAAAATCCTTGCTCGTGTATTCCTAAACAGATTGGTACCCACCTTTTCTGAAGACCATCTACCAGAAACCCAGTGTGGATTCAGAGCCAACAGGAGCACCACATACATGGTGTTTGTCCTCAGACAGCTCCAAGAGAAATGCAGAGAGCAAAACAAAGGACTGTATGTAGCGTTTTTAGACCTGACCAAAGCGTTTGACACAGTGAGCAGAAAGGGACTGTGGATGATCATGAAGCACTTTGGCTACCCCCAAAGTTCCTCGGCATGGTTATCCAACACCACAAAGACAAGCGTGGCCAAGTAAGGTTCAACAGCGACCTTTCAGGATTCTTCCCCATCGTCAACGGCGTGAAACAGGACTGCGTTCTGGCACCGACCCAGTTCAGCATCTTTTTTGGCATGATGCTTAAATAAGTCACAGAAAAAACCTCGACGATGACGGTGCTCTATACATTCTCTAACGTCTTGACGGCAGTCTTTTTAACCTCAGGAGACTGCATGCTCACACAAAAACACTTGAGAGCTGCTGTTCCGTGACATCCTCTTCGCTGACGACGCTACCCTCGTTGCCCACCCTGAAAGAGCCCTACAGCACCTAATTTTCTGCTTTGCAGAGGCTGCCCAGCTCTTCGAACTCGAGGTCAGCTTGAAGAAGACTGAGGTCTTTCACCAGCCTGCACCCCTAGAAGCATACCGCCCTTCCCACATCACCATCAGTGGAACTGAACTGAAAGCTGTTCATCAGTTCACTTATCTGGGGTGTACCATCACATCAGGCGCCAAGATCGACAGAGAAGTAGACAACAGACTGACCTAGGCAAATTACGCTTTCGGCAGACACTACAAAAGGGTATGGAACAACAAGCATCCGAAGGGCACTAAGATCAGCCTCTATCGAGCCGTCGTACTCACCACCCTGCTGTTCAGCTTTGAGTCATGGATAACCTACCTCCTCCATCTATGAATCCTTGAGCGCTTCCACCTGTGCTGTCTCCGCACCATTCTTACTGGAGTAATGTTGAGGCCGTCGATCAGGCAGAAACCACTAGTATAGAGGCCATATTGATGGAGTCACAGCTACGATGGGCAGGGCATGTCTCCGGAATGGGGGGGGGCATCGCCTGCCCAAGATAGCCCTGTATGGTGAACTCTCCACTGGCTACTGTGACAGAGGGGCACCAAAGAAACGTTTTAAAGACTTCCTCAAGAAGACCCTCAGTACCTGCCACATTGACCACTATCAGTGGTCGATACTTGCTGCTGACCGTCACATCTGGCGCTGCACCGTCCACCAGGTCGTCTCCGCCTTTGTGGACTCCCGCAGAGCCAACCTCAGGAAGATACACCGTAAGAGAAATATCCAGGGAGCCTCAGCAGCCATACCAGACCAGACCTTTAACTGCAGTTGCGGCGGCTGGACTCGCTTATCCTGTATCGGCCTTGTCAGCAATCAGCGTGCCTGCTGTCGACGTGAACAGTCTCCTTCATAAATGTCCGTTCACGAAATCTAGACAAGAATATATATATATATATATAGAGAGAGAGAGAGAGAGAGCGAATGCAAAAAATATGATGGGGTAAACTTATGTGTGGGAGATACAGTAATACTAAATGATATTCATTTAGACTGGATAATAATAACAATAATATATATATATATATATATATATATATATATATATATATATCTTGTTATCCACAGATAGACTACTTTGTTGTGTCACAACTCTTCAGTATGGCTAGACTTAAAGAGTTATATATATATATATATATATATATATATAAGCTTTTTGGAGGGAGTTGGCTGTACAATAAGCCGACTGCATTTATGCAGAAGGGTAAGACACCCTCATAACGAGTGTCCTAGATATTACACTAAACCATGGGATGGTGAGGTTCTCGTCATTGAATTTCGGAAAAGTGGAGTACCCACATTACACCCAGGTCCACTCTCACCCTGATTGAGAGTACCTGTTAAAGTCCAATCTTCGGGTTAAATAGAACTATTTAACCATTTACTATGCATGAAACATTTTAACTGTGTGCAAACAAATGACTGGTGTTAAAATAAATTAGTCGTGTTACATAGTAATAATTGAAATTATTTGACTGTGTGCAAACAAATGAGGCCAGGCTCTCTTTGAAAATGCTACTGATAAACTATTTACTTACAAATCCTTTATAAACAGGATTGGGCATTAAATACCCCAGAAGGGTTGATTTAGCATAAAACATAACCAATCAGCCAATCACAAAAATACGCACACACATATGTGTATGTGTGTGTGTGTGTGTGTGTGTGTGTGTGTGTGTCTGTGTCTGTGAAACTCCGAGAAACAGACTAAACTAAACAGGAACATAATAATCAATGTTTTAGGTTTTAAACTTGCTCAGCTAAATATAGGGTTAATACTTTTTATACACACTAATTCCTTTTTTATCCCTTAGTATATATATATATATGTGTGTGTGTGTGTGTGTGTGTGTACATATATATATATATATATATATATATATATATAGAGAGAGAGAGAGAGAGTTTAATTGATTGATTTTAATAGTATCTCTTAGAGGTTATTTCATGCCTCAAGGTTTGTTAATTGTGCCCATCATACGTATATATTTACCTTTTTTTGTGTAATTGCTTCTTAAAAGTATTTTTTGCGCGCAGTTCTATGATACCAAGTCGTTACATCTAATACAAATAATTTGCAAAGATTGCAGGGTTTCAAGTATTTCTATCAAATACTAATATTTATAGGGTTATGAGTAATTATTTCTATTTAAAATTTGTCATTTCGTGAGAATGAATGTTGGATTAATGACAATGAAGGGATTCTTTACTCTCTCCAAAACTCTCGAAAAGGAGCCGTGTGCCACCAGATGCAGTTTAATGTCATACCCATGACACCGTTTTTTTTCTTTTTCTGAAGGGTATTACTCTCTGTAAGGGTCACAGTCAGCCTATTCTAATCCCCACCGACAGGGTTTATATATATATATATATATATAAGAGAGAGAGAGAGAGAGAGAGAGAGAGAGAGAGAGATGGTATTCATGAAACTCCTAGTAACGGAAAATAATTTTAATATTCTAGGTTTTAAATCTGCTCACCTAATAACATTGAGCATTTTCTATACATTTTTTTGTGTTTTATCCTTTCTTAATACACACACACACACACACACACACACATATATATATATATATATATATATATATATATATATATATATATATGAGTAAATGCGAAGGTCTGTCCAACGTCTCCTCCTCTTCCTCTTCCTCCTCCTTATTGAACGTTTTTCCTTTTCCTGAACCTGATACAAACGCCTCCTTCGATTCTGCTTTCAATCTACTCTTTGCAATAGTCAAGTCCGACAGCTTCGCCCGGCCCAGCCTGAAAAGAATTCTCGAAGGGAGGGATTAGAATTGTCTGCTTGATTCCTCCCTTGCTCTCTCCGCTGGCAAAAAGAACGAAAGCGAAATGAAAAATAAACAAAGAAAAAAAAGATAATTGTTTAAAAAAAAGAAAAAAAAGAAAAAAAGAAATAAATTGGAGGCGATGAGGTCCTAAGGAAATGATCGATGAAATGGGAAGGATGGAGAAGAAAGCTATTAAGTAAGAAAGAAGGGAAAAGGAAAGAAGAGTAAGAAGAAATTACAAAGAAAGAAGCAAAAACGAAAGAAAGGAATGAGGATATAGATATGAAAGAAAATAAAAAGAAAGAAAGAAAGAAAGAAAGAAAATTAACCAAAACTAGAATGAAATTAAAAAAATGGCATAAGTAAGCACAAAGGAAGAAAAAATGTTTTTTTTAAATAAAGAAAGAAAAATAATTGAGAAAGAAAGAAAGAAAGAAAGAAAGAAAGAAAGAAAGAAAGAAAGAAAACAGAAATTTGAACAAAAAAAAAAGCGAAAAAGAATGAAAACAAATCAAAAAAGAAGAAAACCGATGTAAACAAAAAACGAGAAAGAAAGAAAGAAAGAAAGAAAGAAAGAAAGAAAATAAAGGACAAAAAGGATGGAAAATGACAGAAGGAAAAATGACAGAAAGAAAAATTAACGAAAAAGCCAAAATAAGAAAGAAAGAAAGAAAGAAAGAAAGAAAGAAAGAAAGAAATTTGAAAAAAAAACCCGAAAAAGAATGAAAACAGGTCAAGAAGGAAGAAAACCGATGTAAAAAACAAAAAACGAAAGAAAAAAAAGAAAGAAAGAAAGAAAGAAAGAAGGAAAGACTTGCTCGGAATTCTTTTTAATTAAAATATAAGTAAAAAAAAAACATGGAGAATAAAAGGAAGATTAAAAAAGAATGAAAATCTCCAAATAAGTACAAGAAATAAAAACGAAAAAGAAACAATAACTATTGTAAACTTAAAATAAAACAAAAGAAAGAAAGAAAGAAAGAAAGAAAATGAGAGAAGAGGCTTACGTATGTGGGGGGTATCGAGGGAATGATATTTATTCTTCAATTTCATGAAGATGTTGATAGCCCATACTTTAGGAGATGATCACGCAAAACGCTCTTGCAATAAGCTATGGAAAAACATCTGCCGAGGACGTTTTATGCATACAAGATTTTTCTTGGCCAATAATGGAATTATTAATAATTTATACGGGAGAAAGCACGTGTAATTGAAGGATCGGGCCAATTTCCGTCGTGTTTCCTTTGATTTTCCGTTAGATTTACTCCTCTCCCAATCTACGTACTCTCCATTCTTCTACAACAGGCAATGCCTGCTCAGTTTACCCTATTTAACAGGTTCGTATTTTGAGCTCTAATTGTTGTGGTGTGGTACAACAGAGCCTTCCTGATCGCATATTGTGGCCTTTTATTGTGGTGATCTGGCGCGGCAATTCACGTTCCTTCTCTCGGACTGTTGGATTCAGGGAGAGTTGAGGTGGCTGCCGTCGTAGCAGTGAGAGTCGTGGTAATTGTTGTGATGGAGGGGGGAGGGAGAGAGAGAGAGAGAGAGAGTTGAACGACTAGTGGTGGTACGAACGGGTAGTATCTGATGAAGTGGAATTTGCTTATGGAGACTCTGGTTTTTACTGCAAGGGCTGAATGTTGGGGTGGGTGGGTGAGAGAATGGAGATGAGATGTGACACAAAACAAAACAAAACAAAAAAGAAAAAAAAAAAAGAAAAAAAAAAAAAGAAAAAAGGGGATCGAAAGGAAGAAGAAACGAAGGTATGAAGAAATTAAGTAACAAAGTTTAAATACAGCGAAAATTACTTTTAAAAGAAATTAAAGAAAAAAACGAATAAAATGAAAAATTTTGATTAATTGCTTTTAAAGGTATGTCAACTCGACTAGGGTTATTTTATGCTTAGTGGTTCAGGAATCGCGTCCATTGTACGTTTATATTTATATTTTTGTGTTGTTGTTTCTTAAGATTTTTTTTCATGCGCTAATATGATATCAAGTATTCCTATCTAATACAAATAATTTGCACACGGTTGTATGGTTCCAAGTATTCCTATCTAATACAAATAATTTGCACACGGTTGTATGGTTCCAAGTATTCCTATCTAATACAAATAATTTGCACACGGTTGTATGGTTCCAAGTATTCCTATCTAATACAAATAATTTGTACACGGTTGTATAGTTTCAAGTATTCCTATCTAATACTAATAATCATATGGTAACTATTTCTATTCAATAATCGTCATTTGTTTGCAAACAATTATAAGACTTCAAGTGACTTATGATAATAAAAAAAAACCTTAGCTTCAAGTAATGATTCTTAATACAAATAATTTAGTTATATGCCACAAAAAGTATTCCAGGTGAATTGGAATGATGTTGAAACAGATCTATTAGATCGAAAGATGGGACCCTATCAGGATTACCATTCCGGGTCATGGTTGATTTGAAAGTAATGAAATATCCAAGAAGAATAGATTTATTTGTGCTTTTATATCTTGTTTGACAGAATGTTGTTACAAACGTATCGAAAGGATTACATCAATAGGACAGTAAGGATTTATAGATTTTATTAAAATATTTTGGTTGATTTACTGACGCTAGTTCTCTTATGTTATTTAAAGCTATAGCCATCCTTGTAGAAGAACAGTAGTTCGTACTATTTAAGGTTTCTTTTTTAGTGGCATATCAACCTTCATGGGCTATTTATTGCTAAACAACAATAATACTATAAAATATAATTGAAGATTATCATTGAAGAATACTACGAATTGATTTGCTTTCTTTGTTTAATGGCATATCAACCTTCCTGGGTTATTTAATGCCAAAGCCATCCTTGTAGAAGAACAGTAGGGGTACTATTTAACCAAGAGCTAGAAGAGGAAGGATAAAGGGGTTTTATGTATTTCCCAAGAGTATAAGTTCGAAAGTGAACTTAATAGCGTGACTGGAGTTCGAACTCACTTATTATGGATGTTGTCAAACATGTTAGCCACTACACCCCCAGCTATGGGTTAAATAGTTCCATTACTGTTCTTTTAAAAGGATAGCGTTGGCATTCAATAACCCTTAAAAGTTGATATGCCATTAAACAACGAAACAAAGAAATCACACCACGATGCCACAGACATGCGAAGTGATCGACCTAATACTGTTACTCTGGCCAATAACGTATTAGTAAGAAGTTAGAATTCAGAGTTGACTTTTATATTGTACAGGTTGCCTTACCAAGACTAGAGAGACAATCTGCCCTTATAATTTCAAACAAATTGAATGAGATCAGATGGGTTCATGTCTTTCCAGCTTCGTCTGGATTTTGAACTCGGCTTATTGATTTTAATTATTTTTTCGATAACCATTATGCTTCCATGCCTCTATTACTCTTCGGACGTAACAGAGAGAGAGAGAGAGAGAGAGAGAGAGAGAGAGAGAGAGAGAGAAGAGCGCACATAGTATAACGGTTATGGTCGATAAAAAAAATGGGCTCTATGACCCGATTTCAATACTGAGCGAAGCTATTTGCATTTCACTTCACGCTAATTCCGTTGGGAAAGGCATGAATCTCTATGTTCTACCCCACCCAGAAAATGGGTGAATAGTAAATTGGGTTTTCTAGCCCTGGTAGTCCGCATAAAAATTGACCTTGAATCGCAACCAACTCATGTGAGTGGGGTTGGATAAATATATTTATACCTTGTAAATTGATTATGCTCGTCATTGTTTAACTTCACTAATTTGGCAAGGACCCAAAGTTTTCAGTGGGACTTGACGTCTATAGATATGATCCGACTGCTAGATAGATAGATAAGAGTGGAATGTTTTTTTAGTACTGAACGACTTAAATCCAATCGTAAAGATCAACGCCAACTTTTCGCTGTTAAAAGATTTGGCTTCGTAAAATGTAACTCGATATTGACAGTCGCTTTATACCTTTTGAAGATGTTTTGTTAATATCTTGTTTTTTTCTCCCATTTGGAGTGAGAATAGCAAAGGGAACCAAAAAGAAAAAAAATCTTGTTTTGGTTCTTGTGTTTGTTTTTCTTTATTCCAGACAAACCATTGCATACAAATTTAATCACTTTGTAAAATACAACCATTGCTATATTCTTCAGCTCCTGGTCCAAAGAAACAAACAAACAAACAAAAAAAGAGACGACAACCTCATCAAAAATTGATAACTTTTATATATTCGAGTCAATCGACAAGTGAACATATTGACGATCAAATCAGAAAACCACTCACCAATTTAAACTGAATTAATATTTTGGTCTCATATATTAAATTAATGATTGCAAAGTAATAGAAAATTTGGTTAAAGTAATAATTCGTAGGGTCATATTTTGCACGATGTTAGGGAAATCTTAGAAGTGTCTTTTAAGTCGAGGCAACTTCGTTTTTGGTTGGATGGTTGGTTTGATGATTTGTTGGCTAGTTTTACGCGATGGCAATTTTTTTAGTTATCTATTGCTAAAGTCAGTTTTGTTTTTTTTTGTTTTTTTGTGAACGATTATATGGTTTCAGGTAATTATTCCTAAAAATGCACTGACAGAGACGAAACGATCAATCACATAATAAGCGAATGCAGCAAATTAGCACAGTGGGAGTATAAGGCGAGACACGACTGGGTCGGCAAGGTGGCCCACTGGGAAATGTGCAGGAAATTTCAATTCGACCATACAAACAAATGGTAAATGCACAACCCAGCACCTGTCCTAGAAAATGACACGCATAAACTCCTATGGGACTTTAACATACAAACGGATCACCTAATCCCGGCCAGAAGACCAGATCTCATAATAATCAACAAAAAAAAAAAAAAAGAAAATTTGTAAAATTGTCAACTTTGCTGTCCCGGCGGACCACAAAATAAATCTGAAGGAAAGTGAAAAGAAAGATAAGTACCTCGACCTTGCTAGAGAATTGAAAAAGCTGTGGAACATGAAAGTAACGATTGTGCCAATTGTGATTGGTGCGTTAGGCACAATAACTAAAGAATTATTAAAAGGCCTGGAGGACTTGGAAGTTGGCGGACGGGTAGAGACTATCCAAACGACAGCATTGCTAAGAACGGCCAGAATCCTGAGACGAGTCCTGGAGACTTGAGGAGACTTGCTGTCTCTCTAACTCCAGTGAAAAACCATCAGTTAACACTGATGTGAAAAACTCTAAAGGAGAAAATAATAATTAAAAAGAAAAAAGAATGACTAATTACAGCAGTCAATAACATCGCGGATAACATAGAAGAAACAGAATAAATAGGACACAAAAATGGGAAGAAAAACAACTGTATGAATATTTTAAACGACAAATTAGCGAAATCTCACACAAAAAGACCTGAACATGGATATAAAAGTGAAAACTTCTGAGAAACTGAACCTCTTCTAATAACAGCACAAAACCACGACATAAGGACCAATTTGATTAAGTCAAAATCGATAATACGCAACAGATTAGCAAGTGTAGATTATGTATTGATACGAGACAAAACGATTAATCATATGATAGGTGAATGGGAGTATAAGCCTAGACACGGCTGGGAGGGAAAGATGATCTCCCAGGAATTGTGCAAGAAATTGAAATTTTACCATACAGCCAAACGGTACTTGCACAAACCAGAATCCATCCCGGAGAATAAGATGCATAAAATTCTCTGGGATTTTCAAATACAAACAGATCACCTAATCCCGACCAGAAGACCAAACCTAGTGATAATTTACAACAAATAAAAAAAACTTGCCGTACAGTGGAGTTTGCCGTCCCGACGGACCACAGAGTAAAAATAAAAGAAAGTGAAAAGAGAGGTAAGTACTTGGATCTTTCCTGGGAACTTAGAAAACTATGTAACATGAAGGAGACGGTGATA
The DNA here is from genome assembly GCA_963585895.1 of Sepioteuthis lessoniana. Lineage (NCBI taxonomy): Eukaryota > Metazoa > Mollusca > Cephalopoda > Myopsida > Loliginidae > Sepioteuthis > Sepioteuthis lessoniana. The sequence goes on along the minus strand of OY757932.1, from coordinate 191,744 downwards.
CCAATTATAATTAGCACACTTGGAACAGTCACCAAAGGCTTGCAAAGAGAACTGGAAAAGCTGGAAATCAGAGGACGAATCGAGACCATCTTGTCTATAGTATTATTGAGATCGTCCAGAATACTGAGAAAAGTCCTGGAGACCCGATGAGACTTACTGTCACTCAGACTCCTGTGAAAGTCCCACAGCAAAAGCAAGTGGGGAAAAACTCGTAAAGAGTATGATAATAATCCATTACAAACAATCATCGCTTCAAGTAATTATTTGCTAGTGAAATATTTTGTCAATTTAAAATGCCTGCTATCATATTTTGCAAAATGTTAAGAAAATCTTAGAAGTGTCTTTCAAGTTACCTCAACACCGCTTTTGGATGGTTAGTTGGTCACAGGGTTTGTTGGTTTTACGCCTTGTCAGATTTGGATAATTTATTGCCGAAGTCAGTCTTCTTTTGTAAGCATTATAAAGTTTCAAGTAAATAATGATAATCTTTCGGAATAATCATAATTTCAAGTAACTATCCACACTGTCATATTTTGTTGAATAATAACTCCTAGCGTCATTTTTTGCACCATGTTAGGGAAATCTTGGAAGTGTCTGTTAAGTCAACACCACAATTTTTCTGTCCTCTCCCTCGGCTGTAGTGCAGTGCTTACAACCATAAAAAAAGACGAGTCGTCATCGCTGTCGTCATCGTCATCTTGTAATGATTAGCAGGTGGTTCTCGCTGATAGATTACAAGTGCGTATTGAGCGCGATCCTCACTAGGTGCCGCATTCGATACCTCGTCGCGATGTAATGGTTAACAAGCTAGTCCCACAAATCAATAACTACTGTGTAGTGAGTCTGGTCTTCAAAATCGATTTTGGACTTTAGATATTTTTCACCAGTTCTTTCTGAAGAATAATTCTGATAACGTTTATTAAAAGTACAATTCATAAGTATTTGAACGTGCAATAAATCTGTTTTTATTGCCAAATATTGCAAGGGTCGATAAAGATTTTAGGCGGATTAAAATTCAAATTTTATCATACCGGGTTTTAGGCCTATTGTCTTCCTTATTATGGTTAAATTCATAACGTTTCGGCCGATAAATCCTTAGGCCGGAAGACATATCGACCGAAACGTTGTGAATATAACAATAAAGATGAAGACTATAGTCTGAAAACCCTGAAAGATAAAAATCATCAGGTTTTGTCTAAGAAATTCACGCAACTAAAATCCAAATTAACATCATAAAAGGATCAAGCTTAAACTAGATCAATGTTAAAGAATGAAATTGACACTGAAACAACATCAAAAGAACAAAATGATATTATAACAAGGTCACGTGATCAAACTGACACTGGATCAAGATCATAGGATCAAGCCATCACTGGAACAACGTCAAGAGATCTAACCGACACGGGATCAACATCAAACCATCAAGCAAACACTTTATCAACGTTAAAGGATCAAACTGACACTGGAAAACATCAAACCTACCCCAAGATCAACGTTAGTGGCTCAAATTGGCACTGGATCAACGTCAATGTTTTGAACTGACATAAGAACAACATCGAGGGATCAAAATGACCCTAGTTCAACGTCATAGGGTCACTATGACACTGGATCAATATCGAAGGATCAAATTGACGCTGGATAAAAGTGATTGGATCAACACCGAAGAATCAAACAACTAGTCGATCACCCTGACAGAATCACCGGAACCCTCGCAAAGTTTCCCATAAACGCTCAGTTAATTAAAAAAAAAAATTTCTTTTTTCTTTTATAAACACTGATATACTTCTAGAAACTGATCTTTTTAGAAGAAGAGCTACTGCGCTTATTTGCTCACCTGTGAGACACCAGTCATTTAGAAAGCCTTTAATAGGCAGTGTTGAATCATCCATTTAATGGCGGAAGATTATTGTAGGATATTGTGAATTACCGACGGTTCGTTGACTAATGACTGTATTATTGCGCAGATATATACAAGGCGGAAGTACTTATGTAGCAATAATGTTAGAGTTGGGAGTGGCAGCGTTAGGAAGCTTTGCTGTGTTGTCTTGAAGATGGCGACACCAAACCAGCGATAACTGTTTACCCTTGAAGTGGGGATTCTCTTTGACACTTGACGTGGCTCATGAGTCACCTTCTTAGTGTCGTACTAATCCAGTGTTTCTTAGAATTAATAAGAAGAGACGTGGAGTGCAACGAACGGGAGATGGGCAGCTGCTAATGTAAAAAAAAAAAGAACAAATGACTATCCTATCCACACAAATATAACGTGTGGGTATAAATGAGATCTTTGTGTAGTAAGAGAAACACAAAGAGACAGACAGGAACAGAGACAGAGAGAGGCGGGAAATTTTTTTTCTATGGGTATGAGAGAGTATGTGTGATACTTGCTTGTATGAAAAGAGAATTATGCAGTTTTAGATAAGGGTAAATTAATGTAATATATATATATATATATATATATATATATACCCAACTTCTCTGCAAGAGCAGAATGTGATGCATAAACACTCGTACACGCGTATATAAACAAATTTCTGGTACAACTCTTATAGGGTATTTATTTCAAAATAGTCATAATTTTAGGATAGTCATGATTTTGATAAGAGGTCGACTGGAATAGATTCCAAAATAAAAACCTGAGGCACCTTTCGGCCAGTTCTTTTCAAAAAGAATACATTGGTGATTTAATAAAAATCATTTATGGTAGATATGTATGTTTCATTTTTTAATAGCCACACTTGTTTTGACAATGTCATACAGTTAGCATATTTTCTGTTATTAGAGCTGAGTTTATGCTTATACCATCACTTTTTCCAACTCAATTCAGTGGCACCAATGTATAACTTTTCCTCATTGTTATCTTTTTTTTTTAAATATTACATTATTAATTAAGCAATTATCTTTCAAAGGGCAATTAGTTCTTTCTTAAGCAGTTGCATCTGTAATTTTGGTTATTACGATTTTCATTTAACATTTTGAAATTTTGTTTGCTGATGATTTTTTTGATATTGTTCACACAATAACCCAATTTCAAGGTATTTTTGTTGAAAAGTTTATCTAGTTTAGTAAATTTTTAAATTAAGAAAGTTCATGCCTTTGCTAACGGTATTAGTTCAAAGGGAAACATAATAGCATGACTGGAGTTCGAACTCGTTTACTACAATGTCCCAGTCGAGCGCGTTAGCCACTCCACCCTGGGGACTCTCAAAGAAAATTAACCCTTTTAAAATGAAATGGTTTGGGGTGTATATATCTATGGACCATAAATAAATAAAAAAATGATTTAAAAAAATTATTCCTTTCTTCAATATTAGCCTGCACAACATTCACATTTCTACCCAATATAATTGGAGAATACACTTAGTAAACTGACTTCAGCATTAAATAATCCAGCAAGGGTTGACATGCCATAAAATCAACTGTCACAATTTCTCTGAAAGGTAACTGTAATAAATTCTACACATGACTCCAGTCAGATTTTATATATATATATATATATATAACCATCCCTCCGCATGAGCTGGATGCGATACGAGTCAATTTTACCAAGGATAAAGAGTCTAGTTTGCCCTACTATTTATCAATAGCTGGAGGGAGAATACTTGGATTCATACCTTTCCAAATGGTATAAGCGCTATGTGAAATGCAAACAGCCTTATCAAGGAATTGCACACTGGTCATCGTCCCCTTTTCTTACGGCGGTAACCATTATACTACGAACGCTCCCAATTGTCAAAACTAAAAGTATATGTATTTTTCGAATTGCCCTGAGCGCGTCACCCGGGGGTTAAAACAACAGGAGGGAGGTTAACAAAGCTTCGATACTGATAAGCCGAGAATATTCGTAGGGTAGAAATGAGAAAGAAAAGTGATTTTAAAAAGGCGAGAACAGAAGAAGGGGAGGTATAACTCAACTATCTATTTACAAAACAAAAAACAACTATATTTTTGAGACAAACAAACACTTTTATCCCATAACAAAGAATTTATTTCGAAGGAAATAAATCTAACAAATACATTTCCACTGACGCTTAATAATTTTCGCCGTGCATTGTTGAGTTAAAAACACAACATTCGATTTACCACAAAAAAATAAAATAAAAGAATGGAATTGGAAAGTCAAATGGACTTACTCGAGGTTGGACCGAGACAAAGAAAAGTTGTACATAAGATAAAAATTATTTCCAGCAATACCAACTCGGAGTCTGAGTTCAAAGTTCTCTTTTCTTTTTTCTTTTGTTTCAAATTTCTGCTGCGTGATCTTTACAGGCCGGTATAATTTTCTTCTCCCGTTCAGTTAGCTGTATCCTTTTCTCCGGGGAATCTGGACAATTTTGAGGATGGTGCTCTGAGGAATTTAATGCTTTTCGTTAAATTTCTTCCACTGTTCTTCAAGATGATTTTAAGGATGGTGCTCTGAGGAATTTAACGTTTTTCGATAAATTTCTTCCATTGTCCTTTCTTGAAAAAATGTCATCCAAGACTTACTCTCAGTGGGTAGGAAGAACTCGGCAAATTTTCTCTTTCCTACGGAAAGAAACCACTTCCAGGTTTCCTTTTTTTTATCGTGGAAACCAATTAATTCTTTCTTGTTGAAAAAAATGTCTCCGAAGATTTACTCTATAGAGTAGGGAGAGCTTAGCAACGTTTCTGTTTCCTACAGAATAAAACCACTTCTAGGCTTCCCTTCTAACCAATCAACTCTCATTTAGTTAATTCTAAATTTTACATAGTTCCTGGTGAACTGTGGAGTCTGTAAAAAAAGTAGACTTTGCTTCCAACCCCTCATAACTTACAAGCTGGCTAGTATACAGGCTTCAATTTTCCACTGACAGACTAACAGACTGTTCGCTTACAGGCTCCTAACAGACTGGGGTTCGTGAAAAAGCAGACTGACGAAAAAAGCGCCCAGTCGTTTAAATATCCACAAAGAGACAATAATGGTCCAACTTTTGAAAATAAACCAATGACATTAAAGCTATTTTTAACATCCGATTTGCAAATTCCAAAAGTATATAAAGAAAGAGTCACCTTTATATTCACATATAACAATGGTGGAACCGGTACTTCCGTTTCTCTCTCACAATGGCAGAACTAGTATTTTTAGTTTTTTTAAGAACCTAAATTACAATACCAACCAATCAACCAACCATCTTTACTCTAAACAACCATATTTAGCCGCTTAGATATTTTATTTATTTAAAACTCCATGAAAAAAAGATTTTTTGTTTAAATTCATTTTTTTCTTTTTTTTTTTTTGTGCCCATAATTTCTTCAGTATTTGACCATACGACGTTCACATTTTTCTCTCCTATCTAATACAAATAATTCACTTGCAGTTGTATGATTTCAAATATTCCTATCCAATACTAATAATGATATGGTTTCAAGTAACTATTTCTATTTGATTTTTGTCAACTAACTGATAATAATCATTGATAAACAATTATAACTTCAAGTAACAATCCCTAATACGAATAATTTACAGTCATATTGTAGAAGGAATGACTTTTAATTAAATCTATTTGACCAAAATATATGACTAATACGTACGACCACTCCTAGTCAGAGTGGACCAAGAAGTAATAGCAATGAAGAGGTACTCCATATTCCCCAGATATCTAGAATAGCCTCACTATCAGATGTGGTTCCGTATCATACTCAGGTTTGGTTTGGTTGTATTTTATGGTATATCAAAACTAATGGGTTATTTAATGCCAAATCATATATATATATATATATATATATATATATATATATATATATATATATGTAATGGCTAAACGAAAAGTTCGTTGGTGAGATTTTTAAACGAGTCAGAATTCATTTGTTTGCCCACATTTAAATGGATTCAAGATAAGTAAATGTTCAAGCAGTTCTATTTGACCCTTAAACGGGACCCTAACTGGTAATACCACTCCCGGTCAAATGACCCAGGGAGCAATGGCAATGAAGGAGTAATCCACATTCCCCAAAGCTCCAGGATTGTGCAGTTTAGCGTCAGGACATTGGTTGAGGAGAGGGATTTCACCCTTCTGTAGTGATGCAGTCAGCGTATTCTACTGCCCCAGCCGATAGGGCTTGACATACCCCGGACACCCATTTTTTGTGGGGGGAGGGGAGCTTGCCTTTTTTTTTCAGGGAATACAATCAGTATATTAAGACCTATCTTCTGAGTAGCCTTTATAATTGGTATAAGATAACCTAACAATACTTAACATGCCGAAAAATCAACCAACTAACCAACCAACTATTCCCAGTCAATGCAACCATATTTAGCCACCTAAATATTTTACTAATTTAAAACTTTATGATGAAAAAAGATTCTTGGTAAAAGTAATTCTTTTTTTTTCTCTTCTAACTTACTTCAATATTAGACGGCACAACTTTCCCACTTAGAATATGCTGACTGTATTGTTTGCAGACGGGTAAGAATCCTGCTTCCCAAAAAAGAAGTGGTCCTCAGTATGACACTAAACTTCCGGCTTCAGTTCTGAAGTTCATGGGAATATGGAGTACATCATCATTGTCAATACTCCCAGGTCCACTCAAACCCGGAGTAGAAGTAACTGTTAGGGTCTCACCTAAGGGTCAAATAGATCTGCTTAAAAATTATTTGTATTAGATAGGAATAATTGATATCATATAACCATGTGCAAAAATAAAATGAAAAAACTCTTAAGAAACTACAATAGAAAATATACAATTTCCTAACTCTTTGGCATAGAATAACTCCAGTCAGGTTAGCATGCCGTTAAAATCAATCAATCATGAACAACTTTCGCATTTTATACTCTATATAATTGTCAAACTGACTTCGGCATCAAATAACAGGTGTTAACGCACCGTAAAACCAACCAACCAACCAACAAAACGGTCAACCAAATATTTCCAAATACAACTATATTGAGTCACTCTCAAAGTGAGTTTCTTTGAGAATGAAGGTCGTTATTCTCATCCGTAATTTGAACAAGCTGTTGTCAGTAAGAATCTTGACGGTTGCCCTAAGCGTACCGAGTGAATTGCATGTGTGTTTTTAAAAGACGTCAGGATATGGACTCAATGGCCACTGGTCACTTTTACTACTGGCGATTGAGTGGGCTTAAATGACCATTACATCTTCCCCTTTCTCCCATTTTCGCCATTTCGGAAGATGGTTAAAGACATGCTTGGACCTTTGAGAAGAAGTCAATTCGATTTGAAGTGGGTATACAGGAAATTTGAATTACCCATCACACGACACACATACGCATGGTCTCTCTCTCTCTCTCTCTCTCTCTCTCTCTCTCTCTCTCTCTCTCTCTCTGTGCCATGAAACCAATTACAACACATTTAATCTTTCCTTTCGTTTCTTTTCTTCCTCTCTTCCTACCAAAAACAGTTAAGAAAATAAATAAATAGATAAATAAAATTTTCGCATAAGTTAAAACGGAGGAACTAAATACATATTGAAATATACAGGTTTATTTTCTTCGTTCTCGTATGAATATCTAATAAGGTTTTATATATATATATATATATATATATATATATATATATATAGTGTCGAATAATAGCCCAATTGAGGATCGAAAGAGTGAATATCTGAGTTGTTACTTTTCTGTTTTATTTCGTATATTTTACACTTGAAATTCATTGTTATTGCTTTTATTTTTCGGGTAATAAGATCTGTAAAGATTTTTATGATCTAGAACACTTTTAGCGTTGAATTCTAATCATATATATATATATATATACCGACCGATTGGTTAAGTGGCCTGGGAGACCGTGGTTCAATCCTAGGTCGTGTCATACCAAAGACTCAAATAAATGGTACTTGATGTCTCCCTGCTTAATACTCAGCATTATAAGGTACAGATCAAAGGTAAGTGAAGCAAACCGGGTAAACGAGTAGCGCCCTTCCCTACACCTCGGTGTTGTAGCTATTGAAAAGGGAGCCTTCAAGTTGCCTTCGACTACTGTTGGCTAACTTTATATATATATATATATATATATATATATATATATATATAAAATATTTTGTCGTGTGTTGCACCTAATTTTAACTTACAAATGTTACACTAATGTTACACTAATGTCTGATAATTGTAACACTTGTTACAGGAAACCTCCAGCAGATGATATTCCCATCAAATACAAATAATACATAAACAATTTTAAACTTTCAAATAATTATTCATATTTAATAATAATTATTTATTTGTACACAATTTTTGGGTTCCATTTCATAATTATAATCATTTGTTTGCGTACAGTTATATGGTTTCAAGTATTTCTATCAAATACAAATAATTTGCACAGTTATATGGTACCAAGTATTCCTATGTATTACTCTTAAATCATAAACTATTATATTGTTTCAATATTTCGAGCAATTATATGGTTTCAAGTAACTAATATTCATCAATTATAGCTTCAAGTAACAATTCTTAATCTAAATAATTTGTTATATGATATTAAGTATTCCTATCAAATGGTAATAATCTATACACAATCACGTGGTTTTAAGTATTCCAAATCCTAGTAATAATGGTTTCAAGAAACTATTCTTATCGAATGAAAATAAGAACCATTTGATTTTATGTATTGCTATCCAATATTAATGATTTAAACGAGACAGATAAGTCAATGGTTAATTTATGTAACTAAAAATTGTTCACATAGGGAAGGTTTTCACCTAGTTTCTTCTACTAAGTACGTGAAGGTGCAACCCAGTATATTGATGTAATGTGGCTAATTTGCACAGCTATAAAGTAGCAAGTATTTCAATCGAACATGAATAATTTTGAACCCCAGATGGGACCCTAGCAGGTATTACCACTCCAAATCAAAGTGTACCTAGGAGTAATGGTAAGTTAGGGATGAATTCACATTCTCCAGAGCTTCAGAACTGGTTCCTCACCACCGGATGTAGTTGTGTCATAACCCGGCACGTATTTTGTTTGGGAGGGAGAGATCATACCTCTCAGCAAGGAATACACTTCAAATATTCTAAGCCTGGCCAACAGGTCGTTGTTCCAAGGTGAGGCTCTCTAGCATCTAACAATATAGATTTCTCTAAGATTCTTTTAACTTCGATAAGATATATACAGTTAATTTATTTCTTTTCTAAGTCTTTGAAGTGGAGTTATTTTTCTCGTTCGTATTTGTCTGCTATCATTGATTTTGAAATGTTTGGTTGAAAAATAAAGCTGAGAATTTAGCAACATGTGCAGCGTCTTTCCATATCTTTGTTACATGCTTTCTTTCGATTTTTAATCTTTTTCTTTTTTTAATTGGCCAAAACTCAAAAATTCTTGTGACGATGAAGTCCTTATAAAATATCATTTTTATTAAATTGCAAACGGAATTTTCCTGAGGCGCGAAGCAGTTGACACGCTGTAGACTTTGAAAGTTTTCGTATACTTTGATTTTTATATATAAAAGGTTTTCTTATTTTGATTATTATCTCTCTTTCTCTTTCTTTCTCCCCCCTCTCTCTCTCTCTGTCTGATTATTGAGTACTTCCCGTCCTCTCTCTCTATCATCTACCTTTCAATATGTATTGACACGATTTTACGCACACACACACACACACACACACACACACACACACACACACACACACACACACACACACACACACAAATATATATATATACTAGCTGAAGAATACTGCATTGCTCTGGCTAGAAATTATGTATTCAAACGTTCTTTACAAATGTGTCTAATTTTTATTCTAAAAACTACCAGTGCATCCAGGAAATGGTGATTTTATTTACTTTCTGAATGAATTAAACCTTCTTGATTAATTTTAATCTAGAATATTCCGGGTGCAAATCTGCATGCAGAGGAGTGGGGAGATCGAGGCGAGATCTTCATTTGCGTAATAACGTGAAAATGTCCAGACTTAGATAAGTCTCTGAAGCAATTTCTTATCTAATTTCCTGCTCAATAATAATAATAGAGGGTTCTGCAGTCGTGCTCTTAACAACTTCTCAAGGGAGGAAACTATTGAATGCTAATGATAGAGTATTTCCTTTTATTTACAAAGAGAAAAACAACAATAAAAAAAATCTAGAAAACAAAAATAGGAAAAAAACAACAATTTTGTGGATACTTCAAGCAACAAAGGAAAGTGTTAATGAGATGACCTGGATATGGCAAGGAAGAGGAAACCTCCAAAGAAAAACTGAATCTCTTTTAACAGCAGCACAAACTGAGGTTTAACTGTGTGCAAACAAATGATTAATAGTAAATAGAATTATTCATATTTGATAGAAATATTTGAAACCATTTAACTGTGTGCAAAAAATGAGCTAAGGCTCGTTAAAAAATGTTATCTCAAAAATGTGTTTAGAAATCCTATATTTAATATATATGTACCAACAGGATTTTGGGATGAAATAACCTACAATGGTTGATGTGCCATAAAATACAATCCAAATCAAAGAAAGTTATCCATAAGGACCAATTATATCAAAGCAAAAACTGATAATAGGCAACAAAATAGCAAATGTCGGTTATGTGATGACAGAGATGAAACAGTTAATCACATCACAAGTGAATACAGCAAACTTGCACAAAAGGATTGCAAGAGTGGACATGACTGGGCGGGAAAGAGGAACCACGGGGAATTATGCAAGATATTGAAATTTGACCATGCTGACAAATGCTATAGGCACAAAACAGGATCTGTCTCAGAAAATGAGACTCATAACGTTCTCTAGGATTTTGTAATACAACCAAATCACATAATCTCGATCAGAAGGCTAGACCAAGTGTTAATTAACAGAAAAAAAATATTTTGTCATCTGGTGGATTTTGTCGTTCTAGCAGAAAACATAGTGTAAACAAAAGAAACCGAAAAGATTTTTTAAAATACCTGGACCTTGCCGGAGAACTAAAAAAATCTGGAATATGACGGTGAGGGTGATATCAATTGTAGTTTGTGTCCTTGGAACGACCTTCAAAGGTTTGAAAAAGAGAGTGAGATAATTAGAAATTTGAGGAATAGACCCTCCAGACCACAGCAGTGTTAAGATCAGCTAAAATACTGAGAATGGCCTGGGTAACCCGAGGGGCTTGCTGTCACTTGGACTTCGGTGAAAAAAGCAGCATTATTATCTCAAAGAAGTGACAAAAAGGGTAAATCAGCTCAAAAATTGTCTTCATTTGGACTATTTTTGATGAAAACTCGTGTTTAATTATGGTACTCACTTTTGTCCCCGCTTCTAATTTTGACTGTTTAAATATATAAGGACAAGAAGAGACTAATGTAATCTTTAACAAATATCTCCTAAAGCCAATAATCACTGGAATGATATGCACGAACGAAATTTTATAAGTCGCATTAATTAATTGCCCTTTGGAAAAAAAACATTAGGTGTACTTTAACTAAGTTAAAACTTAACAAATCCAAAGATGCAGAACTAGGAAGAGGTGAAAAAAAATGAATCCCTTACAGATCACTAGAAACTATGGGAAGCAGCATGGTGGGTGTGAGATAAGGCGGATGAATCCAAAGCTGGGTCAACGGTGAACCTTACCTGACACTGGACAGAAAAAAATCATTGCTTAACGACCAGGGCCAAATACTTCAGAAGGAAAACTACTGCTTCCCATCTATAAAAGTGGCGTCTATACACAAGGAAAAACTAGCCAAATATTTTTTATGTGTGTGACCTGCTTATGAGTTCTCTCACTTAAGAGCACTTGGTTACATTTGTGACAGGTGCGCGGATTTTAAACAATCCCTGGGTCTGGTATAGTCACAATATACTACCCATGTTAAATATGTCAAATCTAACAATGACGCAACGTGGGACACAGACAATAAGTTTGGGTGTCATGATTGACAGATACTCTCCTGATAGCCAACATGGACGACCCGATAGTCATCCTGTGAATGTTTACTGTTTTTTTTTTTTTTCAGAAACATGAACGATGACCCAAATAACAACACAAACCAGAGACCCCAACACAAAACATGGAATAAGGAAGACAACAGATTTGTACTTTACTGTTATTTTAGGAGCAATCCAGCACAAAGAACGTATAGGAAAAGGATGATAAAGATTTGGGAAGAAAATGCTCGGTTCCAGACGACAAACTAAAGATTCGCTGATCAAGTTAAAAAGATCATAAGAAAGGTTGATTCTCTGACCTTGAAATACTAGAAATACGCCAGGAAATAAATAGGGAACCAAGACAAAGCATCAATACAATAAGCGACACACCAAATATCGAAAGACAAAAACACTCTAACCGAAATAAACTGCAAACTAATAACAATCAAAACACCACAGACCCAAACAAAACAGAGCAAACGTTAACACATGAACAAGAAAAGAATTTAAACAAATTTAAAGAGATTTATGTATGAAAAGAAGACTACATTACCATTACTAAGGAACGTAGACTGGAAAACAGTTTTGGTGGAAACAGAAAAAAGTAAAAAATTATGAACACATATCTCAATGAAAAAGATCTCGAAATCAAACGAACTAATCTATGCAGGAGCGAAATTAGTCCGTAAAAAAATCGGGGATCCCCTAAAAGACACAAACATAAACTCAAAACCCGGATGAGAAATTCGACTGGAAATGCAGATAATAAATCTACGACAAAAAGCAAAAATGATAAAACAAAGGAAAAACGCTGGAAAATGTTGGGACAAAAAGGAAAAAGCAACGCAAGAACAAATGACAACTCGAGGAAATAAACCAGAAAGTACTGATGAAAGAAGGAAGATTTAAAAAATATTGAGAAAGGGTAGAGCAATACAGACAAAACAAGACATTCCAAAAGAACGAAGAAAATTTTACCAGCAAGAAAGGGGAGATAACAAGAAAACATACCAATAACCGGATGCGAGGAAAGCAATTTTGGAGTAAAATATGTCAACCAAAAGAACATAACAAAAAAAAAGCCAAATGGATAAGTAACATAGGAAAAGAGTTAGAAGGACTCGAAAAAGGACCGAAGGCGAAAATACTCATCGATTCACTCAGAACAACACTAAAAGATACCAAATTGGAACATCAGGAAATTCAGGAAAAAACGCTCGGGAAATATTGGAAGCTGATATTATCAAACAAGTGAAGATGAAAGAAAAATTTTAAAAAGAATATCTCAAGAGAACGAGAAAGCTACGCAAAACAAAACTATATAGCAGGAACCTTATAAAAGGAATAAATACCCGGCCAGTCTCTCTCGTAAGATACTCGGGACCATTCCTAAAGTGGACCAGAGAACAAGAAAACTAATGACGATGCATAAAGCTTCACATCTCAGAGATGACGTTGACAGACTATACGTGTCAAGAATAGGAGGAGGGAGAGGACTTGCCAACATTAAAAACAGCGTTGACGCATCGATATAACGACTCGAAGCACGGGGGAAGACTGGTCACAGCTACAAGAAACAATATTGACAACACGAGGAACAACAGAACGACAATAACTATCATACAGATCAACTCAAAAAGTTTGATTAAAATAAAAAGAGTTAGATGGACTTATACAAAGTTAAAATTGCATTTTTTTAAATCAGGGTGTGTGTTTTTCGTTGGGTTGTTTGTTTGTTTATATTCTTTGTAATCCGCTGAATGCCATGTTACATCTTGTGACAAGAACATAGATTGAAATCACTCTCTGGGTCTGGTATAATAATGAAAAATGACAAGGATAAATACACACAAAAGTGTGACTCAAATGACTGAGTTGAGTGTTATGATTGGCAGATGCTCCCTTAATAGTCACCAAGAGGAGACCCGGTCGGCTAAAAATATGACATGGCGATAATAAACAGAGAAACAAAAGAAACAACTGAAGGAATAGAACTACTAAATCAGGAACGCATTCGAACATATGGAGAAGAAGAAAATTCCATGTACCTGGTAATATTGGATTCGGACGCCATCAAACAAAGAGAGATGAAAGAACAACAAAGAAAAACAAGAAAACTTCATGAAAATCTGCCGAAGGAATAAATATGAGGACTGACCTTTTAGTGAGATATTCTAGAACATTCTTTTAATGAACAAGAGAAGAACTCAGATAAATCGATGATCAAATAACAAGGAAATTGATTATAATGCTCTCAAGAACCAACCTCCAAGTGATTCCATTGACAGACAAAAAAGAAGAACGAAAAAGTCTCATCAGCGTTGAAAGTTGTGTAAATGTAATAATTAAAAGACACGAAAAATACACACAAAAAAAGATCAAAGATCAAAGACCAAATTTCAGTGGCCACTAACAGCAATGTTAACATAAAAACAAATAGTAAAACAACAAAATCTAAAAAAACAAAAACAGAAAGAAAAACACGTGAGGGCCTGGGCCTAAAAAGAGTTAACCTTAAAAGAAAGAAACAGAATTTCTTTTAATAGCAGCACAAAATGATGGCATAAGGATCAATTATATTAAAGTCAAAATTGATAAGACACCATAGAAGAGCAATTGTCGCTTATGTGGTGACTGACACAAAACGCTTAATCACAATCTAAGCGAAATTGGCACAAAAGAATACAAAAGTAGACATGATTGGGTGGGAAAGTTGATCCACTGAGGAAAAGATAAGAATTTGACCAACTCATAAAATTTACTGAGACTTTGAAATACAAACAAATAACTTAATCCCGCCTAGAAGACCAGACTTTGTGTTAATTAACCTTTTTGTGATAATTAACCTTTTTGAGTTAATTAACCTTTTTATGTTAATTAACAAGAAAAAAAAGAACTAGTCATTTAGTGAATTTTGCTGTTTCTTGCAGATTGCAAAGTGAAAATGAAAGAAGGCAAAAAAATTGACAAAAACTTGGACTTTGCAAAAGAGCTGAAAAAGCTGTAGAATATGAAAGTGACGGTGATACCAATAACAGTTAGTGTACGAGGAACAGTCTCCAATGCTTAGGAAAAGAGTCTGGCGGATTTGAAAATCAGACGAAGAATCGAGACCATTCAGATTACAGCACTGTTAAAATCATTTACTTTTGGAGACCCGAAGAGACTTGATGTCAGTCAGACTCCAGTGAAAGATCACCAGTTAAACTAGTGTTAAAAACACACCAAAAGAGAAATAGATAAATTAATTTAATTTTTTCAAAAAACAATAAAGAATAAAAATAAAAAAAACAAGGTTTATTGGCTGGAGGTTCGGCCTCTATTGGTATATCACCAACATTCGCCCCTGACGTCATGAACCAAACAAACGTGAGTGGTGACTATGAGGAAAAATTTAGTTGCTGAAAACATGCTCTATGCAACGGTGCTATTGTGTTCCCTGTATCTGTTGTATTTTTCGTCCTATTCAATAGAGGGCATTACTTTTGGAGAGTCTCTCTTTTGAGAGTGTCATGAATAGTCTTGTTTATAACTGGTGAAAGTGTATATAGTCAATGATAATGGCTATGTTGAAAATAGTGTCTTGTAACGGAAAACTTGCTCTATCTAACGAGGTTATTGTGCTCCCTTTTTTGTTGTATGTAGTTGTGCAAATAAATAGGAGGCATTACTTTCAGGACGTTGTACGTAATCTAAACTTAGGTAACGTTTATAGGCGAATCTTAACGATGATTAGGAAGGGGTTCAACACTCGCTTGGCACCCCCACTGCTGGGGACCCCTGCTGCGTGATGAACCTGAGCTTAGTAAACATCTGCATATATAAACAGGCGCCCTCGTTCGGGCCGTACCCACATTCGAGCAGCTATGCACGTGCAAGGGTCCTTCCCACAAATACTTGGGAAATCAACATATTATTGTAGTAATTAGATACTTCACGTTTTGGCTGACAATTACAAAAAGAAAAGAAAACAGAAAAGCCGGAAGAAATAAGATATTAAAAAAAAGAAGGGAAAGAAAAAAGAAAAAAAGATGAAGAGGATCAACAATAGCCGCCTTTCCCGCCAAAGCACACGTAATTAGCTCCCGTCAGACCAGTTTGACAATGGCGTGTCTATTTTCTATCCTCGTTAACACCTCTGAATTGCTTTGAATGAGAGACAGATTACCGAAGATGAATTATATTCCGTCCCTTTTCGATCACCCGCTGACATGGCCCCTTCAATCATCGGAGTCAAATCAGTTTGTTTTTCTCGTTCAAATTTCAACAATTAAACGATATAGCATTAGAAATGAAATAAATCAAATAAGATTAAAATAAATAAAAGAAATTATCTAAATAAACGAATAAGGCAAATCATGCGGATTATATCAAAGTAATAAAAACATTTTTTTTTAAATCCATACCGTTATTCTACTGTACATTTACGAGTTACTATTATTTTTTCGCGTCATCGTTTGCAGATAGTCTTTCACTGGAGGTTGAGTGACAGCAAGTCTCCTCAGGTCTCCAGGACTCTGCGCAGTGTTCTGGCCGATCTCAATAAAGCTGTAGTTTAGATTGTCTTGATTCGTCCCCTGATTTCCAACTCCTCAAGCTCTCTTTCCCAGCCTTTGAGGACCGTTCCAAGTACTTCAATTACAATAGGTATCACCGTCACCCTCATGTTCCATAACTTTCTTAGTTCTCTGGCAAGGTCTAGTTTCAGCTTTAATTTCAATTCCCTACAATACATCATCGGATCTTTACTCAAGACCCCGAGAGATGAAAGATTGGAATTATAATGTTTTAATTGATTATTGTTTTTATTTGCCGCTTTTTGGGGTGATATTTTCCATTCACATTGATAGCATTCTTCTAAAGAGATGAGCTGTTTCGCAAAGTGCATTTTTTTTATATTTCATATCGTCAGGTTATCTTGTGTTTATCTGTCCCCTTCTTGATCATACCCAGGGGTTTACTGGCAAGGTGGTAATTTCAAGATGCCACAATTCCTTCAATTTCTGTTTCCAGGACTTTTAATTTATTTTATCATATTCTTTAACTGGTATTTTATTATCTGCTGGTACTGATATATCAATTAGAACCCATGTTTTTCTTTTATAGTCCTTAATCACAATATATGGTCTATTGCTCTTTTGTTTTCTTTTAGTTTGGATAGCAAAGTCCCACAGAAGAGTCACTCATTAGACATCTGTTATTGGCCTGGTTGATGTTTATACCATTATTATTATCATTATTATTATTAATAATGATAATAACATATAATTCGACGATGTCCTCTGCAGAGGGGTAAGAACACCCCACCACCACCAAAAAAAATGCAGTTGTGTCCTAGGTATGATATTAAACTGCATCTAACTCTTTCTACTCTTTGTGAGTTTTTCATACAGTTATTGCTGATATAGTTAATTTTTCATTTTCTTATTGTTGATTTTTATCACAATACTCGGGATCCAACGAGTTCTTGGTGGTCTTTCACTGCAGTCTGAGTGGCAACAAGTCTCTACAGGCATCCAGGACTCTTCTCAGGATTCTAGCCGATCTTAGTAATGCTGTGGTCTGGATGATCTCAGTTCTAACTCTGATTTACAATTCTGCCTGTATTTTTTCGAAACAATTCGAGACTTCTATTTTTCTTGTTAATTAACATTTAGATTAGCCCTTTGTTTGAATCACAAAATCCCAGAGAACTTTATGTCTCTCATTCAATAGGATGGATTTTAATTTGTGCATCTTCCATTTGTGCATTTGGTTAGATTTTAATATCTTGAACAATTCCCAGTGGATCAACTTTCCTATCCTATCGTACCTAATCATGTTTTTCTTTTGCACCTGTTTGCTGCATTGGCGTATTGTGTGATAAATTATTTCATGTCTGTCTCCATATAATCAACGTTTGTATTATCGATTTTCGTCTTGATATAATTGATCCAAATGGTATCATTTTGTGCTATTATTAAAAGAGATTCAATTTCTCCCTTCAGTTTTCTCTTCAGTTTTCTCTTCACTATGTCCAGGTCATCTCACATGCAATCTCAACAGTTTGTCGCTTGAAAGATCCACAAAGTAGTTTTTCTTTACATTTTTGTTTTCGAGATTTTTTTGTTTTACTGTTCACCCTTGAGTTGACACTGTTACTGTCTGCTGGGATTAATCTCTTTTTTTAAAAAAAATCTTTTTTGTGTATTCTTCGAGCCCTTGCATTGTTGCATCTACTCAATCCTTAATGCAGGTGACTCCTCTTCGTCTTTATTTTCTTGATACAAAGCGTCTATTTATGCCATCTTTCGACTGAAAAGCCTTGTGCATCGTCATAAATTTCTTTGTTGTTTGGTCAATTTATCTGATTTCCTTTCTTGTCCATTTTAAGAAGTGTCCAGAGTATCTTACTGAGGGACAGGTGTTTATTCCTTTTATGAGATTGCTGCTTCAGAGCTAGGTTTCTAGAAGTTTATTAGTTCTTCTGGAGTACTCTTTTCTTTTTTTCTTCTGGAGTACTCTTTTTTTTCTTCTGAGGTACTCTTTTCTTTTCTTTTTTTTTTCTGAAGACACTTTTCTTTTTTTCCTTCTGAGGTACTCTTTTCTTTTCTTTTTCTTATGAAGTACTCTTTTCCTTTTTTCTTCTAAAGTACTCTTTTCCTTTTTCTTCTGAGGTACTCTTTTTTTTTCTTTTTCTTCTGAAGTACTCTTTTCTTTTTTTCTTCTTCTTGAGCATTCTTTCCTTTTCTTTTTTTCTTCTGAAATAGTCTTTTCTTTTCTTTTTCTTCTGAAATACTCTTTCGATCTCTATTTTATAGCGTTCGCCCCCCGCCCCTCATTCCCAGCTACTTGTAACGTTCTTGTTCTTCAAATGTTCCGATTCTTTTCGGATACTTTTGTTTTATTATTTCCGTTATTTCCTTTAACATTTCCAATCCCAAATTTCATTCTTACATCCTGGTTACATATTCTTTTAGTTTATATAAGTGCTTTTAGTTCTTATTCATTGTTGGCAAATAACTGGATATCATTCACTATTATTATTATTATTCTCATTATTATTGGTGTTGTGGCTGTTAAGAGTTTTTTCACACTAATTTTTAAGTGATGTTTTTTTACTGAGGTCCGATAAGTCTCTTCTGGTCTCCAGGATTCTTCTAAGTATCCTATCTGATTTTAGTAGTACTGTGGTCTGCATGGTTTCAACTCTTCTTTAAATTTCCAGCTCATTTGGAGATCGTTTCAAGGGTTGCGCATATGATTGGTATTACCATCACATTCATGTTCCACAACTTTTCCTCTTCTCTAATAAGATCCAAAAATTTGTCCAACTTTTTACCTTCTTTCACTTTCACTTTCACTCTGTGAATCCACTGAAATATCCACGAAATGACCAAGTCTTTTCTTCTTGTAGATTAAAATTAGTTCTGTTTTCTTGCTCGGATGATACGTTCGTATCTCAAAGTCCAAGAGAATTAATTATATGACTCTCATTTACTTTAAAAGATTCTGATTTGTGCATATACTGTTTATCACTGTGATTAAATTTAATTATTATTATTCTACTGCTTTAAGAGTTTTTTCACATCAGCGTTGGTTGATGGTCTTCCACAGGAGATTAAGTGACAGCAAGTCTCCTCAAGTCTCTCGAACTCTACTCAATATTCGGGCCGATCTTAATGCTGATGTTCGGATGATCTCAACTCGTCCTTTTATTTCCAAGTCCTCCAGTTCCTTTACCAATTCTTTGGTAACTGTATCGAACGCACCGATTACAATTGATATCACCGTCACTCTCATGCTCCATTGTTTGTTTGTTTTTTTCGGTTTCCTAGCAAGGTCCAGGTATTTACCTCTCTTTTCAATTTTACTCTGTGGTCTGCCGAGATGGCAAAGTCCACAATTCGGTAGGTTCTCTTGATTATTATTATTATTTACTCCTCTAAAGTTTTTCACATCAGTATTAGCTGATAGTTTTTCACTGGAGTTTGAGTGACAGCAAGTCTCCTCAAGTATTATTATTATTATTATTATTATTATTATTATTATTTACTCCTTTAGAGTTTTTCACACCAGTGTTAGCTGATGGTTTTTCACTGGATTTCGAGTGACAGCAAGTCTCCTCAAGTCTCCAGGACCCGTCTCAGGATTCTGGCCATTCTTAGCAATGCTGTCGTTTGGATAGTCTCTACCCGTCCGCCAACTTCCAAGTCCTCCAGGCCTTTTAATAATTCTTTAGTTATTGTGCCTAACGCACCAATCACAATTGGCACAATCGTTACTTTCATGTTCCACAGCTTTTTCAATTCTCTAACAAGGTCGAGGTACTTATCCTTCTTTTCACTTTCCTTCAGTATTCCTTCAGAGTTTTTCATATCAGTCTCCTCAAGTCTCCAGGACCCTTCTCGGTATTCTAACCGATCTCAATAATGCTGTAGTTTGGATGGTCTCCACTCGTTCTCTTATATCCAAGCTCTCCAGCCCCTTTATCAATCTTTTGGTGACTGTGCCAAAAGCACCAATTACAATTGGTATAAATTTAACTCTCATATTCAACAATTTCTTCAGTTCCCTAGCAAGATCCAGGTATATTTATCCTTCTTTACACTTTCTTTCAATTTTACTTTGTGGTCAGCCGGGACAACAAATACTTAATTTTGCAAGTTCTTTTTTTGTTCTTGTTGTTGATTATTATAAGGTCTGGCCATCTGGCTGAGATTAAGTGATCCGTTTGTATGTCAAAATCCCAGAGGAGTTTGTGTGTCTCATTCTCCAGGACAGATTTTGGGTTGTGCATATACCATTTGTTCGTATGGTCAAATTTAAACTTCTTGCACAATTCTCAGTGGATCACTTTGCCCAGCCAATTGTGTTTAATCTTATACTCTTTCTGTGCTTATTTGCTGCATTCGTTGGTTATGTGATTGATCGTTTTGTCTCTATTTCCACATAACCTACATTTGCTGTTTTGTTGTGACTTATCTATTCTTACTTTGATATGATTAATTCTTACAGCATTGTTGTTGTGTTGCTATCAGGAGAGATTCAGTTTTTCTCTTAAGGTTTCCATTTCTAAGTCACATCCATGTTTTCTTGTGTCAGATGTCGTTTATTAGTCGCTTAAAACGTCCATAGAGTTATCTTTCTTCACATTTTTGTTTTCTGGTTATTGTCACTCTGTTGTTCGTCGTGTTGTCGGAATTGTTTCTGGTGACTGTGATCAGTCTTCTTCCACACTTTTGTATGTAGTCTTTATTATCATCATTATTGTTGTTATTATTATTATTATTATTGTAGAGAGTTTTTCACATCAGCTTTAGCTGATGGTATTTTACCGGAGTTTGAGTGACAGCAAGTCTCCTCAAGTTTCTTGGACTCTTTTCAGTATTCAGGCCGATGTAATATGGTAATTTGATTGATCTCCATTAGTCGTCTGATTTCTAAGTCTTCAATTCCCTTTAACAATATTTTAGGGATTGTTCCAAGCGCACCTATTCCAATTTGTATCACCACCACCTACATGTTCCATAATTTGTTTTCAGTTTTCTGGCAAAATCGAAGTATTTTCGCTTTCTTTTACTTTCACTCTGTCGCCCACCGGGATGGTATTATCATTATTATTTAACTCTTTTAATAGTTTTTTACAACAGCGTTTGCTGATAGTTTCTCTCTGGAATTTGAGTGACAGCAAGTATCCTCAAGTCTCCAGGACTCTTCTCAGTATTCTGGATGATCCAAATAATGCTGTTGTCTAGATGGTCTCTACTATTCCTCTTATTTCCATGTCCTGCAGTCCCCTTGCCAGTCCTTTTGGTGATTACAATTGGTATCACCGTCACCTTCATGTTCCATAGTTTGTTTTTTTTTGGAGGGGGTTCATATGCCGGTGCGAAAAACAACAGCAATGAGACCAAAAAGTCCTTTTTAGATTATGACAGAGAGAACAATCATAGTTTCAGTACTAAAACACTATAAAACTCACCCAGAAAGCACCTGAGGACATATAAATTATCTTCAATTTTACTGAGCTCTTCTCTAAAGCTTATTTCATATATACATCAAATGACTATCTATATCTATGTCTACATATATACATACATATAGACAGACAGACACACATACACAAACACACACATATATATGTGTGTGTGTGAGTGCATCTACCAACCCCTCCACACGCGTAGAATGTGACGCAATGTCATTTTTAAGCGGAATTTAACATGTTTGAATTCAAAGTTTTCCATCTCCTTGACCGGTTGCTATACCAAGGTTAAGGAGCCCAGTCTGCCCTACAGTTGGAAGAAGAGTAGTTGGATACATACCTTTCCCAAGGGTATTAGCTCTATGTATGAATGCAAACACACACACACACACACTATATATATATATATATATAGAGAGAGAGAGAGAGAGAAAGAGAGAGAGAGAGAGAGAGAGAGAAAGAGAGAGAGAGAGAATTACTCAATTTTTTATTTTTGTTACTAAAAGTTTCATGTGACACAAAATGTCACAGTCATCAAACAGGAGAAGAATTTCGGCAACAAGATCGCCCACAAGATCGCCCACATTCTATAAGATCCAAGCTGTTATTACTTGCATTACATAGTTACCTCCTCAAAGTAACTGGGTGGGGCCGGAGGAATCTTGCTGTTACTCAGACTCAGAAAAATACACCAATTAAAACTAATGTGAAAAACTCATAAGGAGGAAAATAATAATAAAATACACTGATTAGCAAGTGTAGATTTTGTGGTGAGAGAGATGAACCAATTAAGAATATAATAAGCGATTACAACTGACGCAAAAAAAAACATACAAGAGGAGGCACCACGAGGCGAAAAAGGT
This sequence comes from Sepioteuthis lessoniana, assembly GCA_963585895.1. Taxonomy (NCBI): domain Eukaryota; kingdom Metazoa; phylum Mollusca; class Cephalopoda; order Myopsida; family Loliginidae; genus Sepioteuthis; species Sepioteuthis lessoniana. Next base: position 169,089 of record OY757932.1, on the reverse strand, counting down.
GATCTAATTTGAATTGTGCAAGAAACTAATTTTTAAACATGCTTACAAATGGTGTATAGACAAATTAGAATCTGTCCCAGAAAACGAGAGGCCTGAAATTCTGTTGAACTCGGCAGGGATACTAAGAAGAGTCCTGTAGACATGAAGATACTGGTTATCACTCAGGATTCGGAGAAAAATCACTAGTCAAAACAGTTTCGAAAAACGCAGAAAAAATAAAAATAAAATTGTTAATAATGGGTGATAGTGATGTAGAAATAAAGATTCCCTAGTTAGAATCCAGGCAGCCCGATTATATATATATATATATATATATATATATATATATATATATATATATATATATATATATAGTGGGTGTATATACTTCTATTTGTTTTCGTTCTTAAGTATTTCTATTTTATTCGTTAAATTTAACCTGGTGTCCATTAATAAACTCTACAGTGTGACCTTTCTGCTAATACTCTACAGGGTGAGGTCCCTTGGCGCAGTGGCTAACGTTCTGGCCTGTGACCTTATGATTCATGAGTTCGAACTCCCGTCGGGCGATTACGTTCGCTTTCGGACTAATACCCTTGGGAAAGGCATGAACGCCCTAATCCGCCCCCAGCTACTATTCTTCTACAAGGCTTTGGTAATGAAAAACCCATGAAGGTTGATATGCCATAAAACAAAGAAATGAACTATATGGTATCAAGTTAATAATAATAATTATAATTATAATCATAACAATAATAATTAAGCAATGGAAAATTAATGTGTCAGTGATATCAATTGTAATTGGTGTACTTGGAACAATCCCCAAAGGCTTGTTAAGAAGGTTGGAGGAGTTGAAAATCGGAGGATGAGCTGTGACCATTCAAACGACATCTTTGTTAAGATTAACCAGAATACTGAGAAGAGTCCTGGACACCTAAAGAGACTTACAGTCACTTATACTTCAGTGAAAGACTATCAGTGTTAGCTGATATGAAAAACTCGCAACGTGTAATATAGTAATAGTAATAATCTGTCAGGTCTGACCGCTTATTAATCCTATTTATACTACGATAAATTGTTACAGTCTTTAACAGATGAGCAATAACACCTACCCTATCTCCATGGGAATAATTTAGACGATAGCAGACAAGCTGGCGTATAGACAATAGGATGATCTTGGCAAAGATTGTTAGCAAAAATATATGATGATTAATATGGACTATTGTCAGTACGGCTTGTTCCCCGCTACGTGTGTTTATGAAAAAAAAAGAAGAAAAATGAAAATGATCCTTCCGTGGTTTTTATGGCCCCGTATCGTGGGATTTCGTTTGGCTGCAGTAAGAAAAGAAAGAAGAAAAGATGAAAGAAAACTTCGGCATGTTTTGGGAATATGAAAAGATTATTAGAATTATTTGAAGATTGATGAAGAGGTTTTGCCTGAGGATGTTTCACGCGGAACTGCATAGGAAGAAAAGAGAGAGAGAGAGAGAGAGAGAGAGAGAGAGAGAGAGAGAAATGTTATAAATAAAAGAAACTGGCGAATGTATACGAAGAGAAAGAAAGAAAGAAAGAAAGAAAGAAAGTGATGCCAAGTGTATCTGTAATATATACTAGCAAAGATACCCGACATTGTCTGGAGAATAACAACTTCAAATACGACAAACGCAGAACATGTATTATAGAAGTGATTGTGGTGTAACGATTGGACACGATGACCTTAGTTCAAATCCTGGATAAGATTGTTTGCGTTTCACTTCACCCTGAAAAAGGCATGAATCCATTTCTTTTCCTTTCAGTTATGTATAATAAAGCAGATTATGCTCTTCGGCTTTTTAGGTAGGCAAACCAGTCAAGGAAAATTTATTAATTTTGACGTCATGTCCATCCGTATATGGTTATTTCGCACCTAGAAGTTAGGGAATTGTATTAATTATAAATTTATATTTAATATTTTTGTGTTGTTTCTTAAGAGCTTTTTTTTTTTGCACACAGTTATATGAAAACAAGTATTCCTATCTAATACTAATAATTTGCACACGGTTCTTTGGTTTCAACTATTCCTAATATGAATAATCATATTGTCTCAAGTTATTTTTCTATTCAATAATAGTCATTTATTTGTACACAGTTATATGGTTTCAAGTATTCTTATGTAATACAAACAATTTTATGGTTCCTCGTTATTATTAATAATCCTTAATAAATAATCATAGTTTCAAGTAACAATTCTTAATGCAAATAATTTACAGTCTCAGGGAATCAAATATTTCAATCGAATACGAATAATTTTTAACCGACTTATTTGACCCTTAGATGTGACCCTAAAAAGTATTGACACCCCGGGTCAAAGCATATCAAAGAGTAATGGCAAGGAATAAGCACTGTACATTCCCCATATCTCCAGAATTGGAGCCTCATCATCAGATACAATTTAGTGTCATACCCAGGACATTCATTTTTTGGGAGGTGTTCTCTAATCCTCAGCAGGGGATACAGTCAGCATATTTTAAGCCTCACTGACAGAATTCAAAGCCAAATAAGCTAGAATCCCTAACAACGTTAGGCCATTAAACAACAACAAAAAAAAAACACAACAAAACAAACTATACAAAAAATTCATATTCACATAAAAACATATTTTTGGTTGTATTTTATGGCATATCAAACCTTGTAGGTTATTTAATACTAAATACTGTTCGCACACACACACACACACACACACACACACACACACACACACACACACACACACACACACACACACACACATGTAGAGAGTGGAACGATAAAATTGTCGTCCTAAAGAAAACAACACTACAGCTTTATTTTAAAACTTTTATTGAAAAAACCAATCCAGGTAACTTTACTATGTAGTAGAGCTGACATCTATTCAATGTAGCCGCCTTCAGCCTCAATCACCGCCTCGATACGGATCCGGAACTAGGAGCATGCCTTTTCCACGAGCCCCGGCGAGAGCTCGGCGAATAATCGGCGGATGGCGGCGATCAGGCTGGCTTTGGTGTTGTGGGAGGTCATGTTGGTGATGTTTTCGACGTATGATCAAACGAAGTAGTCCAGCGAGTTCAGGTCGGGGGAGGAGGGTGGGCCAGTGAGAGAAGTCGTAGCATTCCTTCTGAAGCCAAGCTTGGGTCTCTTTGGAGTTGTGGCCCAGCGCCGAGTCCTGCTGCCACACCCAGGGTCTGCCACCGGCCACCTGATTGCACCAGGGGATCACCACACTCTTCAGCACATCCAGGTACACTTTGGTGTTGACTTTTAAGCCGACTTCGAAGATGTGAGGCGGCATGATGTGGCCGTCACTTGAAACCACACCAAAGACCATAACCGTAGCCGGAAACTTTGTTTTCATCACTCTGGGCACGTCCCTGTTATTCGTGGCAATCCAGATTTGCATTTTGAGGGTGTTGGCAATGGTCCTGTTGTCGTAACTTGGATCGGTAGAGAGCGTGAGTTGTACAGCGGTGCATCTCCGATCTCGCTCGTTGAACATCGCTCTTGGGACTTGTACACAACTGGCCAACTAGTAGATGGTCTGCAACAAAAAAAGAAAACTGGTTTTCATTAAACGGAAATAGAATCATGTCGTCTTTTCTAGGACGACAATTTTATCGTTCCACCCTGTATATATATATATATATATATATATATAATTTGTAAATGTATAATTTGTAGATTACATTATTTTTAAACAACCCAGAGCTCATTTATTTGCAAACACTTAAATGCTTTCATGTTTTCATTTATTGCTATAACCCTAATTCAATTTAATATTAATCATCTATTTGTAAAGGGTTAAATGGTTTCAAGTATAATAAATGATTAAACAGTTCTACCTGACCTTAATAAGTACTGCCACTCCGGGTCAGGGTGAATCAGAGAGTAATGGCAATGAAGTAATCCATATTCTCCAAAGCTCCAAGACTGCAGCCTCACCAAAAGATGCAGTTTAGTGTCATATCAGGTACACTCGTTGGCTTTACCTCTTTGCAGAGGGTGCACACTCAACAGCCCCGACTGACTGGGGAGCATATTTTGTGAATTTTTTACAAACTGTCAAACTAATACAAAAAAGATAACGTCTATTCGACTCAAACTCCTGTTATTTGTTTTGATATTTTGTCTTAATTTATACTTCATTTCAGCATCAAGTTGTTAGTACATAACCAAAATTTTTCTTCTTCAATTTTAAAGAACATTTTGTTACAGTCGCTTGCTAAACTCTCTTAAACTTCGAAACAAATGCATCAGAAGAAGTCTACGTGGTGCAGTAGCTAGCGTGCTGGACTGTTGTTACGAAATGAGTTCAAACTCCAGTTGTGCTATTACGATCACTTTCGGACTAATGCCCTTAGGAAAGGCATGAAGCCCCTTATCCCCCTCCCTCAGTTATGGGTTCAATAGTACATAGGATAGTACCAATGCAATTCTTATATTTTGGCATTGAATTACCCATGGAAGTTTAGATGCCTTTAAACAAAGAAACCAAACTAAATCCACCATTTTTTCTACTGTTATGGGTTAATAATAGAACAGACAAAGCTCTTTTGCCTGGATGGTAGGGAAACCTATGAAGGAGAAGGAAAGTTGCCGAATTCAAAACTTGATGAGGAGAAATTCCAAATGCAGTTGGACATGTGTTCAACTACATTCCTGCAACCCCTGCGCTGACACTGATGTCAAGATGTATATCCCCTTACTTTTCCCTTGGACAAACATTGGTCCTCTGAAAAGGGGAAAACTACTGCATGGGCAACAGCCAGCTTTTAATAAAACCTTGCCCTTTTTTTATTATTAAATCCTAAAATGACAATTAAGTCCTAAAATTGCTAATCGGTTATAAGTGACATAACTAAACCGTGGGGCATGGGGCGTTCTAAGGAAATGAAATCGAATACCTGAGTTCGAGTTCTGTACAAAGCTTTTTGTGCTTCACTTCGGCTTAATTCCCATGGAAAAGGTATGAACCCTTCTTTTCTCTCTCCTAACCTCAGCTATGGGTGTATAACAGGGTTAACTGGGCTCTTTAGTCTTTATAAAGCAACCAATCTTAGAGAAGAAAACTCTGAATTCAAACCAGCACTACTCTATTTAAAAATTGACCTTGTGTCACGTCCTGCCTGTAGTGGAAGGGTTGGATGGTTGTGTTTTATTTCAAAACAACCTTTGTGGGTTATTTAACGCCAAATCCAGTTTTAAAATACGCACATACACACACACATAAATATATGATTTGCAAGAATAGTTTGTAGGTAACTTTTTTTAAAACAAACTAGAACTCATTTGTTTGTACACCGTTGAATGGTTTTAAGAATTGATATTTAACATTTGTAATTCTATTTATCAAGAATTCCTACCTAATTTAATTTTAATCATTTGTTTGCACACGGTTAAATGGTTTCAAGTTAGTTAATGATTACATATTTCTATTTGACTTCTAGATGGAACCCTAACAGGTACTACAACTTCGGGTCAAAGTGGACCTGGGAGTAATGGCAATCAAGGTGTACTCCACATTCCCCAAAGCTCCAGGACTGGAGCCTCAACATCAAATGCATTTTAGTGTCATTATAAGGACACTCGTTGGGCGGAGTGGGATGCAGTCGGCTTATTCTATAGATCCAGCCGACTGGGTGGGGGATTAATATATTCCTAAATCTTCTTTGTGGTTAGAGAATTAAAAGACAAAAGAAAGTCGAATTATTGCTAATTGAAGATGTCATTTTGGGACAATGTTTCAATGAAAATAAAAAGCAAATGACTAAAAATTCATCGGGATTATGGTTGGAAGCAGTGACAGTTCTTGCATGAAGGCTGCTCGGTTGCAGACCTTCTCTAAACGAAAATCACGAGTAATGTGTCTCTTTTATCAAAATGTTGTATTAAACCAAAAAATGAAGCTCTAAATTAAACTAATTTTTAGATATTTATAATGTGACGAAATAAGAAGTTCTGGTGAAAATAATTTAATAAAAGATTATTTATGCAAATTTTGAGGCTGCAAACATGCAGTCTTTCCCGATATGTAAGTTAAATAAAGCCACTAACCTCATAGTTTCAAGCTACTTATCGAGATGAACACTGAAGCCCCCCCCCCAAAAAAAAGGCATCAAATTCACGTAAAACCCAATTTGATCAGTAAAGTCCAAGTGCCATTATTAAGAGGAGGATTGTTAAAACATGTGAATCAGAAATTATGTATTTATAATTGTCTTTTATTTCACCGTAAATATAGCGTTAAATATCTGAAAAGAAAGGCTGCATTTATAGCAATTCATGACAGTAATCAAGACGCATTGTCTTCCACTTAACAAAGTGGTTAATTCAATTTAGAAAATATTGATGAAAAAATACATTTAAAAAAATTTGATATTTATCCCTTTAAACTAAACAAATCAGATTATTACTTTTTATCTTATTTACGATATTACCAATTTTTAACACGTTATTTTAAAATGGTTATAAAAAATATAAAAATTTCGCTCTAAAACTTGTTATTGATTTTGATAGTTAGAAAATCGTCTCAAAAATTATCATTTAACAAATTATAAATTATAAAAAATAAAATAACCAAAAATTCGGCCAATAAGTAAAATCAGATTTTCTATTCAATTTTTCTGTTTTTCAAATAATGCTTCCATTCATATTGCTATATCATTTTTTAAAATTGATGTCCAAATTAATTTAGCCAAATATTTATCATTAAAAACCATTTAGAATTTTCAGTAGCGATTTCTTTTTTAAAAAAGTATAGTCTTTATAGACCCCTGCGGATAAATTAGATTTTGCCCGAATAAAAGCTTAGAAGTCCACAAGAGGTGGGGATTTACTACTTACTAGGAGTCGGTATAAAGAAAAATTCCTGCAAATCATATCGGATATTTATAATTAAACTTTTATTTCATCAAGTTGTCTTGTTTTTTTGTTACTTATAGCAAAAATATGTTCCTTCAAAGTACAAGTATTTAAGTTTTAATATAATAAAAAGAATAATTAAATTAGAAAGACAAACGAAACTAAATAAGATTAAACTTTAAAACTTTTTTTTTATTGATTTCTATATAAAATTATACATACGATTTCTTTTAATAAGTTTCAGAATAAACCAATCATATTAGAAATCAATAACAAGTAATTATTTATTAAACCTGGTTTTGTAAAAGTCAGTTGGCAAATTATCCACACTATATACCACGTGACATTTTATTTCTTAGTGATATAAAACATACCTTGCAAAATTTAGAATTACTTAATATAATTTGACCAGCCCCTCGGCATAGTGGTAGAGTGTTCGCCAGTGGCCTGGGAGACTGGAGTTCATACCAAAGACTCAAAAAGTGGTACTTGATACCTCCTTGCTTAACACTCAGCATTGTAAAGTACGTTCAAAGGGTAAAGTGGAGCAATCCAGGGAAAGGAGTAGCACCCTTCCCTATACCTCGGTGTAGTAACTATTGAAAAGGGAGCTTTCGGGTAGCCCTCGACTAGGGTCGCCAACTTTACTTTAATAGCATCATCCTGCCTGGCGTTTGCGTCAGCTAGGTGATATTATTTTGTAATCGCTAAGGGAGTTGTCTCCACCCCATGCAATATCTGTTTTTCAGGGCTGACTTCATTGTTTGGCGCCTGAGGCACAACAAAAATGAGCAATGCCAACCGTATCAAACGAAAGAACCCATTTACCCATAGCTGAAGGAGACCCCATATATTCGTGTCTTTCTCAGTGTTATTAGTGCAAAGTGAAACGTAGACAGCCTCTTACAGGATTTGAACTCGGGTCGCCTATTCCATTTGCTCAGACGATAACCGTTACTCTTAACATTTGTGCGTGAGTGACTGTATGTAAGTTCGTATCTGTGTGCGTGTGTGTGTGTGTGTGTGTGTGTGAGAGAGAGAGAGAGAGAGAGAGAGAGAGAGAGAGAATTGCTGAAGGAAAAAAGGCCAAGGAAAAGTCCTTAAACTTTAATGAAAATTAATTCTATTGCCATAAAATGTTATACTCTTCGTAAGAATGAATGGAGAAAATTCTTATATAGAAATTTACTTACTGCCAAAGTTTACAACCGGATGTTTTTTTTTATTTGACCTCTGGTAACCCCAGACGAAATTCTAATATCAAACTTACAAAGCGTCTGTCTGATCTTGTGAATCTTCAGGCACGAAATGACGCGTCCATAGGAGTGTTCGTCTTTTGCGTGAGAGTGATACAAACAAACCCACAAACAGGAAGCTCATTTATAAGCAGATGTATACCAACTGAAGCCGTGGAAATTCCACTGGATAAATAAAAAAACTTCTCCAAATAATTTGCAGTCCTGGCAGACGACAAAGTAAAATTAAAAGAAAGCGAAAAGAGAGATAATAAACAAGCAGACATTGCAAAAGAACAAAAGAAAACATGAAAGTAACGATGATATAGATCGTTCAGTTCGTTTAGTTCAGTGATGTTGTCATTGGGAGACTTTTTATTTACTTTTTTATTTCTATCTTTTTTTTTTTTTCAATCTTGATTCTTTTGCTATGGTAATAAATCCTTCTTTTTGCTGATGATTCTTTTAATTAATTCTTCATTGTTTCTTTCATCTTGTGTTAATATTGATGTTGTGCTTTAGGCTTCCCTTCTGATTTGGTTTTTCCGTATTTTGTCTTTCAGCTCCATTGGGGAATTCTAGTTGAATATATTCTTCAAAACTTATCGATCCACAGATTTCTTGGATGCTGAAGTCAAAATCTGGCCTTTCTTTAAAATTATTCTTGCTTGGTCGCCATTGTCTTTAGCTTGATCTATTAAACTTAGGATATTCTTCCCAAATTTCGATTCCTATAACCTCTTTGTGTGGAGTTCCTTTTAAAATCGCGGTAGGTTAAATTTTGGTTCTATTTTTTCTGTCCTTTCTTAGATGTATTGTTGTTTTGGTCAATATTGTTATTATTTTATTCATTTGAGAGTTTTTCCCACCATATCATATACTTTGTTATAGTCAATCCACACCAAGATTTTTCCGTCTCGTTTTGCTATCCTTGAGGATGCATTATTCAATGTATAGTAGCTTTCCTGTTCCTCTACTTCCCTTACGGCGTCCTTTCTATTCCTCGGGGAACAGTCCGCAGTTTATTTGCGAATCGTAAATCTTTTCTCTAATTTCTGCCGGTAGGCATGTTATGGGTCTGTAGTTGTTAGATGCTTTTTTCTTTATGGGTTCTTTTTGGATCAGGGTTGTCTTTCCTTTCTCATCCATTCGGGTACGTCTGTTTCTTGTAATCATCTATTCATTTCGATATCCAGTCTGTCATGGATGAAAGTGAATTTTTTAAACCAATATCCATGTATGCGACCAAAGGCTGGCGTTTTCTAGTTTGGTAATTTTTTGAGTGTTACTGAGTGAATTGATCATTCCTAGTGCGCCAAATTCAACTGGTATTACAGACACTTTCATGTTCCCCATCTTTTCAGCTCTTTTTTGAGTGTTACTCTGAGTGAATTGATCATTCCTAGTGCGCCAAATTCAACTGGTATTACCGACACTTTCATGTTCTACATCTTTTTCAGCTCTTTTTTGAGTGTTACTCTGAGTGAATTGATCATTCCTAGTGCGCCAAATTCAACTGGTATTACCGACACTTTCATGTTCTACATCTTTTTCAGCTCTTTGGCAGGTTACGAGTATTTGTCTTTTCGCTTTCATGGAACGGTAATATCCGTTAGATGACGAAATCTTCTTCTTCTTCTTCTTCTTCTTCTTCTTCTTATTATTATTATTATTATTATTATTATTAGCATTATTATTATTATGTTACTCCTTGAGAGTTTTTCACCCCAACGTTAGCGCTGATGGTCTTTCACTCTAGTTTGAGTGACAGCAAGTCTCCTCAACTCTTCTGGACTATTTTCAGTATTCTAGCCGATCTCAAAAGTGGTGTAGTTTGGATGGTGTCCACTCGTCCTCCAATTTCTAATCCTTCTAACCCTCTTTCCAAGCTTTTAGAACCATTCCAAGTGCACCAATTACAATTGGTATCACTGTCTACTTTCGTGTTACATAGCTTTCTTAGTTCTCTGGCGAGGTGCAAGTATTTGTCTCTCGTTTCACTTTTTTGTTTTTCTTCACTGGAGTCAGAGTGACAGCAAGTCTCCTCAGGTCTCCAGCACTCTTCATAGTAATTTAGCCGACCTCAACAATGCTGTAGTCTAGTGGGTCTCGATTCTTCCTTAGATTTTTTATACCAGCGGTTTTTTCTCGAAACCTTTGGGGACTGTTCCAAGTCCACCAACTACAATTGGTATCACCGTCACCATTATTATTATTATTATTATTATTGTGTGGGTATTCGTGATTACTTCTGTTACTCTTGTAATTGAAGAATCAATTAATTCTACGCTTAAATATTGAGATGAATTCCTGTCTGAAAAAGGAAAAGGAATTTTAATGTTTTATAAATTTATATAAGATCTTTCGGTATAACTCATCTTTGTGAAGTTTCAATATCTTCAATTCCATCCCTCTCTGCTTAACCCTTTCTTTCCCCTCCCACCTTTTTCTTCTTCTTCTCCTCCTCCTCCTCCTGCTTTTCCTCGTCCCATCTTTTAAGATTGATGAAGAGTGTTGCTTTTGGGCATTTAAAACGGAACTGCACGGGAAGTGAGGAAGAAAAAAAGAAACGCTTAAAGGTATAAGTGATAAAAACAAAAATGAAATAGAAAAATCAAAAGAAAATAAACAGTAAGCGTATATATATATATATATATATATATATATGTCGAAGACAAATTATGTCACATTTTTTAAACAGAATGCTAATAACGGAAATAGAATGTTAAAAGCTTTCTAATTTTCTTTTGATTTTTATTTTGAAAATAAAATTAAGTTTAATTCATAAGATACTTATAAACTCCCTGATGAAGGTTAAATGTAAAAACTGAAACGTTGGCAAATAATTCAACTAGAAATATAATCATCCTCTGAATGCCTTACTTTGTTTTTTTCATATTTGTACATTTACATCGACGGATAAATTTCCATTTTCACACACACACACACACACACACACACACACACACACACAAATATATATATATATATATATATACTAACTGATCAATGTGATTTTTAAATCCTTTATGACACAAAACGCTTTTCACATATATATATATATATATATATATATATATATATATATATATATGTATATATATGTGTGTGTGTGTGTGTGTGTGTGTGTGTTAAATTCCCTTGAGAAACTTAGGGAATTCTAACATATTAGCATATTTTAATGAACACTGAAAACTTTTTCGATAATATTCCTATTTATTATTCCAGAGTCGGATCCACGATAGAGAAAACACTCGGATCTTGAACACATAGTAAATCCGATTCCATTTTATATTCAATATGTTTTCTATGTAATGCTTATAATTCTTCAGAATATCTCGTTGCCAAAGGATTTTGAAAGAGGCTGGTTTTTGTTTCTGCTTACGCATGCTCTATCCTAGATATCGAGTATTCTCTCAGTCGATGTTACAACTTTACCACTGTAATCTCTCTCTCTCTTTCTCTCTCTCTCTCTCTCTCTCTCTCTCTCTCTCTCTCTCACACACACACATACACACACACAAACACGTACACATATACAAATTTATATATCAAAGGAAGAAGCAAGCGATTTCGTACTCCAGTTGCGCTATTAAATTCACTTTCGAACAAATACCCTTGGGTAAGGTATGAACCTCCTTATCCTCCCAGCTATGTGTTAAATAGTACCACTATTGTTCTTCTAGGAGAATGGCTTTGGCATTAAATAACTTACAAAGGTTGATATGCCATTAAACAAAGAAATCAAACCATCAAAGGAAGAATTGAAATAAACACATTACTCAATTTCTCTGCCACAATAGAAACACACTATGATAAATAGATATATCGTCTCTCTCTCTCTCTCTCTCTCTCTCTATATATATATATATATATATATATATATATATATATATATATACGTGGTGCATTCAATAAGTTTCCAGACTTTTTTTTATAGGCATTTAAAATTGTCGTAGACTCTTGAAAATTCACTATGTTATTGCTTTACATCCTATGAGATGACTGACCAATTTTCATGATTTCAGCTTCAAATGAATAGCTACAGCAGCAATTGGAATACATCCTACTAAAGCCTGATTGTCACAGCTGGTGAATTTCAAAAATGCAATCTGGACGTCAGGACACTTTAGAAGAACGATATGCAATAAAATTCTGTTTTAAACTTGGAAACAATGCCAAAGAAACGTATGTAATGCTTCAGACTGCTTTTCAACCATCATGCATGAATCGAGCATCAGTTTTTGAGTGGCATAAGAGATTCAAGGAAGGCAGGGAGTCTGTAAGGGATGATGAGAGGTGTGTGAGGAGTAAGGAATTCAGTACGCCAGAGTGGATTGGCCAAAGGGTTAGGGTTAGGGTTAAGGTTATTATGTTGAGGTTTTAAGGGAGTTCAGCAAGAGATTCCGTCGGAAGAGGCCAGAACTCTTCAAATCGGGTCAGTGGCATTTCCACCAGGACAATGCACCAATTCACAACTCCATCCTTGTCACAGACGATTTGACCAATATGGGCATCAACACAGTTCCTCAGCCTCCCTGTAGTCCAGACCTTGCTCCCTGTGACGTTTGGTTATTCCCTAAGCTCAAGGAAAAACTTAGAGGCTGTCGTTATGAGAAAATTGAGGAGATGAAAGAGGCTGTGACGAAGGTCATTGACACGCTCACACAAGAGGACTTCCATGGGACCTTCCAGAAGTTGTTGAAACGGTACAACAAGTACATTGCAGCCGGAGGAGATTACTTCGAAGGGGATTAGAGTTGTATGTATGTACTATCAATAAAAGTGCCCATACGAAAAAAGTCTGGAAACTTATTTAATTATCCTCGTATATATATATATATATATTCAGGGGTTCATACCTTTCCCTTTCGGAAGAGTTAACGATAGAAAAGACAAATAACCAGACAGGTCGAATAGTTTTTTCTTTAAATTCCAGAAGGGGTTTTCTTTTTTTGAATGCTTGTTCCAGAAATGGGGGATCAATCTGCATTGAATTAGAAAGTGAAAGTGAACTTTCTTGTAAAATGTAAAAAAAATCTGCGGTGAGTTTAAGGGTCTAATTCGTCAAATCACAAAAAAATAAACACTTTCGGGTAAATTTGAACGTGATCAATTGTAGAATAATATTTAGTTATTTATTCATTTATTCATTCATTTATAACAGAATTTAATTGATGACAGAAATAAAGAAAATCTTAAAATCTCGGAGTCCAAAGACGAAATCAAACTAAGAGTTAAACCTTTCCTGACACGAAACTTCGGGAATTTCCATGAAAGACGAATTAAAAAAAAAAAAGAAATGTCGGAAAAGCCCCGTTATCGTCTGATCCTGGGACACTTGAACGCAGCTAAGCGTAATAAGTTTCGATTTGAAAGAGAAAAATTGGGAACTTATTTTAGGAAGTGAGATCTGAAGAAGTCCAGTTGTGGGTTCCCACGTCACGACGTCACCAGCTTTGACGTTAATGAGATGGGAGTGCAGAAGAAGAAGAAGAAGAAGAAGAAGAAGAAGAAGAAGAAGAAGAAGAAGGGTGTAATCATCAACGGTGATTTTCAAGGATGCCATGCTGATTTTGCTCGTCTATTCGTAAACACTGAAGAGAAACTAATAAGAAGGAAATGTTGAAATGGTCAATGAGCAAAGAAAGAAAAAAAGAAAAAAGAAACGAAAAGTGATTAAATGAATAGGAGAAAACCAAAGACTAAATGGATGAAAAGAAAGAAAGAAAGAGAAAAATGTGAAAGAAAAAATGTACAATAAAGATTAAAGATGATTCAATAAAAAATGAGAGAAAAGGGTAAAAGGACAAGCAAAATGGAGATTTTCTTAAGATATAAATAAATATGAATATCAAAAAAACAATAAAAGTGAAAGAAGTATTTGAAATTGAGAAAAGCAAAAAACAAAAAAGAAAGAAAGAAAGAAAAGAGGAAGAGACGAAAAGGAAAAAAGAAGAAAAAGACTGATTTTTATATAAACTGAAGGAATGAAGAAACCAGAAAAATTAAAATAATTGTGTGAATAAAGAGTTTCACAACATTTTGTGACTTCTTAATTTGCAGCGTGTAAAGTCACGTGAGCAAAGCAATTCAAGTCATGCAAAGGTAGCCACTGTGTTTAGTAGTATAGTGGTTGCTGGTGCTCTGACATGTTTTGCATTGCTTCCTTTCCAGTGTCATTTAAAAACTAATGAACATGCAATGTAGTTTAATTCAAGAATTTGTGCTTTCCAAGTTCCAAGTGGGCCATAACACCCTGGAAGCAATGAAAAACATTTTTTTGTGCGAAAGGTAAAGGTACACTTCATCACAGTTTTATCGGTAAAAGAAGCTCGTCAATCAGAAAAGATCAATCAGTGTATTCCAACTCATTGAGGCAAATTCGGTGAGTAGCACTCGAAGAGTATCAGGTGAGTACGGCATCTTACAGTCCAGTGTGATTTTTTTCACCGCCAAAAGTATTCGGAGCGGTCGAATTTTGCCTCACGTCCCCAAAATATTGTAAAACTTTTTTACTCAACTTTGTAATAATAATAATCAGATAATAGTCTTACAGAATAAAAAAAAATCTGGTTTCTTTGTTTAAAGGCATATTAGCTTTTGTGGGTTATTTAATGCCATCGCTATCCTTGTAGAAGAATACTAGTGGTACTGTTTAACACACTTCTGGGGGGGGGTCGGATCAGGGGGGGGGTTCATACCTTTCCCCAAGGAGCATTAGTCTGAAAGTGAACGTAATAGCTCGAGTTGAGTTCGAACTCACTTACTACACTGTTACAGTCGAGCACCTGAACCACAACGCCACCGGCGCCCCACCCAAAAAAAAAACGGATAAATAGAAAGATCAGGTTATACAGATTATCAAGAGAGACACTTTGGGTTAAATTAAACGATTAAAATAGAAATACTTATGAATTAAAAACAGAAATAGAAAAAAACAAATAGAAATACACATCATCATCATCATCATCATGATGTCTCGCTGCTAGCACGGATTTCCCTGACCCTCTTGCGCCACCCGTCTCTATCGTCCATCGCTTCCAGGAGGGCTTTCAGGCTACATCCTGTATCGGCACAAAGCTGTTGTATATAGGTTCCAGTTGAGTCCACAGGAGTACATCGCTTGTGAGTTTGTCCTTACTTTTCCAACAGTGTCCCGCATGTCTGGTTCGTCTAACTTGGATAGTTTTCGTGATAGGTGGTAGGTGGCCGTACAGCTACTATTTTGTGGGGTGCTGCCTTCAGAACTTGTTCAATATTGTTCGCAGCATTCTTTTGTAATTGCCGTCAAGCTCTTTCTCCATACATTTTGCATCCATGTAGTGCATCCATATAGCAGTATCGACACGACCGCTGATTGGAAAAAACTGCGTTTTATTTTATCAGTCCGGTTTGACTTCCATATGACCGATTGTCTATCGATAGCTGTCCTTGTCTTTGCTAGTCGTGTATTGATGTCTGTCTCGGTTGATGAGACGCTGCTTCCTTGGTAGGTAAACTTGTCCACAAGTTTCAAAAGACCACCCTTTAGGGTGTAGATGTCACTTCTTTGATTAGAGCACATGTATTCTATTTTGTCTACGTTGACACGGAGGCCCATGCCACCAGCTGCTCGTTCCAGACTGTGTAGCAGGGATTCAGCCTGTGCGGATGTATTTGCTAGAAGCGCTATGTTATCGGTGTAGTCCGCATACGTAGTAGTTTGTACGGGGTATCTTCTGCTTCTTTCCTTTGTCAGCTTGAAACCGTTTTCTTTCATTAAATTAATAGACGTTCTAAGCACGTAGTCTAGGCAGATAATAAACAGGTATAGGACTAATGTATCTCCTTGCAGTACACCTGCTACAATATCGAAGTAGTCTGTGTCTACATCCGGTGAGTAGACTTTTACTTTCATGTTTCTATAAAGCATCATTATGGCTGCGACGTTTTCTTTGGAGATACCGTAAGCGAGAAGTATTTGCTCCATCTTCCCTCTGTGTATGGAGTCAAATGCTTTGGTGAAGTCGACGAATAATAATGTTGCCTTGCGATTTTTTGCACGAACACTTAGAATTCGATGGATTGTCAAAATTTGTGATGTCATTAATCGATTTCTCCGAAAGTCATTTTCTTTCTTCCTAAGTATTCTCTCAATTTTCGGTTACATGTAGTTGCGTTGTACAGCATTGTAGATCTTGGCCGCTATGAATGTAAGGGCTATACCTCGGTAGTTCTTGGCTATTCCAAGGTCACTCTTTTTAAGGAAAAGGAGGATGCATCACTTTATCCATCTGTCTATTGTGTTCAGGTTATGTACGGTATTACAGTATCAGTCGAATTCCCTTATCTTCCATACTTCTGGGGCTATTTTATCAAGCCCCGCTGCTATCCTATCTTTAATTTTTCTTTGTACTAAGTCGAGTTCCTTTTGCGTAAACTGTCTTAGTTTGATGTCTAGTTAATTACTAATACTTTTTTGAGATTGGTTCATGCGTAACTTTCGGGGGTTTTCCGAGTACATTCCCGAAATGTTGTTTCCACACGTGTATTCGTTCTTGGCAAGCAGCTTTCAGTTTAGCTCTCGTAGTACTCGTCTTCTGCCCACTTCGTTTACCGTCTGCCATGCTATCCTAGATTGTCTATCTTCAACTGAGTCTCTAATCTTATTGATCTGATTTTGTATGTATTCTGTTTGTTCTTTTAGATATACGCTGGTTAGTTCATTTTGTGCCTAGTTTCTGAGCATTGATTTTGGTTGGGTTCCTCCTATTGCATAGAGAAGTGATTTTTACATCTGCACGCTTTTCTCTAACCGCTAATGTCTCCCATGGAACTCTAGGTTTAGCTCTTTGTTTTGTTGGTATACATTCTGCTGCTGTTTTTAAGTGGGCATTGACGAAGTTCTCATATTTGTCATTCGGAGTAGGTGTTTCTGATATCTCCTGAAGTGCATCGATTTTGTTTCTTAGTGTTAACGTATATCTATCTCTGATATCCCTGTTGTTAAGCAGGAACCAGTCATAGTGTTCGGTTGTGATTGTTCAGGCTGCATTCCTTCGTAGGCCCAATCGTATCATTGCCGTGACAATTCGATGATCGGAGGACACACCCTCAAAAGAAGAATATGCCTCACAATTCAATTCGCTATTATTCCATTTTTTATTTATGAGGATATAGTTTAACTGTGATTTAGCGTTATATGCGTGGGCGTAGGTCTATAGTTTTCCCTTCCTTTTCTGAAATTTAGTATCAAGACAAGTTAATCTATTTTCTAGCGTGAAATCTGTTAGATGTTCCCCATTTCTGTTTAACGAGTTGTGTAAGCTGAATTTGTTGTCGACGTTTTTAACTATTTGGGCATTCCTGTCTCCATCGATGATGTGAACATTGTGTTTCGGGATGATACGAACAAGGGAGAATAGCTGGTTATAGAAGGCGATGAGGACCGTTTCGTTACTAACATAGGTAGGGCTGTAGCAGGAGATGATTGTTGTGCTGGGGTAGTCATAAGCGTAGCTACCATCATCCTCGGTTGTATTTTCTCTATTCAGTGATTTTATGGCCCGTGGTCCGATAAGCATACCTACACCACCAATCGTGGCGTTGACAGAATTTTTCCATGCAGATGTCGAGATAAACGCCCATCCCTTGCCGGTATCGTGGTATTTTATATCTTCACTATGAAAGTATCTGTGTTCTTGTATGCATATTATGTCTATGTTATGATATATTGCAAAAGCTGTCAGTTCTGGTCGTTGTCCTATTCTATTTAAAGTTCTTATGTTGAATGTCACTATTTGTATTGTGATTTTACAATTTAGTAATTTTTGTTTTGGTTTGAGTTCTGTAGCAGATTTTTTGAACACTGGGTCGAGAGATCCAACCTCAGCAGGACACGCCCCTTTTTTTTACCGGCACGAAGGGTGATGTAGTTTTGAAATGTGGTTTGAGTATCAGTCTTGGTAATCTTTCGATAGCTGTGTTTTAATCTCATCTATAGAAGCCGCCCGAAAAGATAAGCAGTAGTAGTTCCCTGATCGAACTATTTGATCCTGACCGTTTTTCCGTGGAATTCATCCGCCTAGCACCTGGTTAGACGTGCCGTTGATCCGTTGTTGGGTTCATCTGCCTTTACGTCCATTACACTGCTTCCCATGGCTTCCAAGATATATCTTGAAAAAATATTTTTCCTCACCCACCCCATTCCTGTATTAAATCCACAGTTACTTCATATTTAAAATTCAACAGAGAGTCATTTTTTATGGTTCATTGCAACCTAAAAGGCATTCTGTTTTTAGGCTAAGTTGTTTTTTTCCAAAAGTATTCAAATCTTTTACTGTAGATTGAACATCACTCTTACCTTCACGGGACAAAGGAAAGACATTGTCACCAAACACCCTCTGTGGCAACTATGAGACATGGCCAAAGGGTTCAGTATATATGGATGAAAATATACCCACCAGAACAACCAGCCAATCAAAAGCCAAGGAATAAGATATTCCCTTATGCAATAATGGTGCTAGTGCTTTTCAAGACTCACTCACTTATTCTTTGAACTATTGTTACTCAACAACAGTTTGTTCTTCACTGACAACTCGACATTTACTTCGTTTTTCATGGTTCAACTCTAATTAGGATTTACATTAATAGTATTTTGCATTTAAAGCACAGATAATATTTGTAACATATTGACCCCGGCCAAGCTGTCAAAATAGAAAATGCATCTGTGTAAATAAAAAGTGCATCCGGTCGAGGAATATCAGGATATAACCTTAACCGTGGACGGGTTGAATGAGTGCGATTTGTGATGCCCACAAGAAGAAGGTGGGGAGTCGAACAATTATATAACTCGGTGCACAGGAAGTTCAATCAGTTGGAGATCAGATGCGATAGAGAAAACCAGCACGCAGCAGAGGGGGTCCTCAGGACTCCCGATTGAGCTGTTGAAGTTCAGATCAGTTGGAGAGAAGATGCTGGAATGAGGAACATGTCCCAGAGAGGCTGGGCCCCCAGACCCCCGGTTGAGCAGCCCAGGAGAACGGGAAAAAAACGCTGTTATGGCCATAAGAGTGGGGGTCAATATGTTGCAGTTCTGTTCGGTCTCCAACTCCCTCTCACAGTAAAACCTTTAGTAACCCTTTCGAATCCTTTCAAATAAAGAGAGAGGTATATTTTTCTAAAGACCTGTGTCGCTCGTCTTTATTGTGTCGTCGTTATGATTCTGCATGCATATGTATATGTCTATGTATAGTTGTTCATGGCTATGCAACATATTCAGCAATGATTTTACACATGATAAAATCTTTCATGCATTTAAAATAACTTATACAGTAAAAAGACAAAGGATATCTAACCCGTTAGTTGACCAGTTCAAAAGGCAGCAACAGATCTTTTTTTTTTTTTTGGTGGTTTCTTACACTAATGCGAGTCAATTTTAAGGTGGAATGGCGAAGCTCTAAATCTTTCGTATTCTATAGAGATATACACGCGTTTTCTAACTTTTTTTGTTCATTTATTTTAACCCCCCTCTCTTTCCTCCCTCTATTTCACCTCCAAACACGAAATTCCAAAATCCTTCCATTCTTACGATAACTTTGGTTTTCAAAGACTCTATAATATTTCCAACAGTATTAAAATCTTTTACCTCGTTTTTCATGGTTCAACAGGAAATTGGATTTACATTAATAGCCTTTTATATTTAAGGGTTCAGCAATTAATTGATTGTCTGCAATAACAGTCATTTATGATTACACTGAGGCAGACGAGACTTGTCAATAATGCAAACGAGAAATGAACGCTAAATTATTGGTAATGAAAGGATAAAAATTTGTCGAAAAAACAGAAATGTGATTCGAAGACAAATAACTGGAAAACGAAAAAAGCAAACGAATGAAATTGTTTACGGCAAAAAAGAAAGTGTAAAAATAAAAATGAAATTGAAAAAAAACAAAAAAACGATGAATTCATAATGATGAAAAAGAAAGAAAAGTAAGGGAATTAAATAATAAGAAAAAAACGCGAAAAAAAAATAATTGAAAATGAATGAGAAATACAAGTGATGAGCCAATAAAGAATGTTGGTTGGTTGGTTGGTTGGTTGGTTGGTTGGTTTTAAATACAACTCCAAACTTGGGTTTTGCCGAAGTCAGTCTTTTTGAAAGTAATTACATAGTTTCAAGAGACTAATGATATTCATTTAATATGGTTTCTTTGTTTTAATGACATATCAACTTCAGTGGGTCATTTACTGCCACAGCTTTCTTTCTAGAAGAACAATAGGGATACTATCTAACCCATTGTTTGTAAAACGAAGAATGTTCCTACTTTTCCATAGAGTATCAATCTGATCGTGAACGGAATAGTGCAACTTGAGTTCGAACTTGCTTATAACGATATCGTAGTCCAATACGTTAGCCAATATACCGTACGGGACCCCCACCCCGATATTCATTTGTTAACAATTATAG
Source organism: Sepioteuthis lessoniana (assembly GCA_963585895.1). Classification (NCBI taxonomy): domain Eukaryota; kingdom Metazoa; phylum Mollusca; class Cephalopoda; order Myopsida; family Loliginidae; genus Sepioteuthis; species Sepioteuthis lessoniana. The sequence continues at coordinate 148,551 of OY757932.1, read as the reverse complement.
CTTCAAATAACTATTCATAATACTAATAATTCAAACGCAATCATGTGGTGTCAAGTAACTATTCCAATTTAATAGTAATAATAATGTTTTGCATGCAGTTATGTGGCATCAGCGAAGACAGAGAAGAAAGTAAGAAAGAAAGAATTCAAAGGAGGAAGAAAGAAAAAAACCAACGAAATCAATCATAGAAAGAAAGAAACAAATCAAAAAAAAAGGAAAGAAAAAGAATTCAAAGGAGGAAGAAAGAAAAAAAGCCAACGAAATCAATCAAGGAAAGAAAGAAACAAATCAAAAAAAGGAAAGAAAAAGAATTCAAAGAAGGAAGAAAAGAGTAAATCAAATAAATCACAGGAAGAAAGAAAGTGCCCCTGCTACTGTAACCTTTTTCCAGACTAGGTCAGTCTTATTTAACAATTATAGACGATTAAGCACTTTAAGATGATATGCAATACAAAGAGATCAGAAAAAAATAATTCAATCGAAAAAGATGAATAAATTTGGAACCAACCGCGGAATTCATAAAAAGAAAAACCACGTTTAACAACAAAAGCAAAAAAATAACAAAAAATAACAAAAAAGAACGTATTTTGAGAACATGAAGTGGAAAGCAAAACATTAACACGTTTGTGGGGGGTGGGGGTGTAGAACGGGGGTGTTCAAACAAATAAACATTGAAAAAAAAATTAAATAAATAAATAAATAAAGTTAACGCATAAAATTGGTTAAAGCGGCCATTGATGAAAATACAAGCAAAGAGAGACGTCTGGCGGCCATTTGTCGGTATTGTGTGAGAATATTCTATCTGGTGTCCGATAGGGTTCTCCGGCTAATATACCATACGTTCTTCGACTTATCCACACACACACACACACACACACACACACACTGAGAGAGAGAGAGAGAGAGAGAGAGAGAGAGAGAGAGAGAGAGAGAAGAAAAGAGTATTACTATTTGCAAGGTAAAACAAAAGATAGATATAAATTCAACTCACTTTGTCTTTTGTTTTTTAACTTTTTTTTCTTCAATGTTCGGTATCTGGAAAAGAGACGCTACTAAGTCGAATATAGACAGTGGATAAAGTCGCTTTTTAAAAACATTTAAAAACCAATGTTCGGCACAAGTTTTGTGTGTCTGTGTGTATGTGTGTGCTACTGTCAGTTTCACGGTAATTTATCGATTGTTAAGATGCATTTGTAAGGAGAGAAAAAAACTTATATCGCCTTCGGTTTGAAACATTTTTAAAAAGTGATTAAAAAAAGATTTTATCCATGGTCTATATTTGACATTATATATATATATATGTGTGTGTGTGTGTGTGTGTGTGTGTGTGTGTGTGTGTGTGTGTGTGTGTGTATGTGTGTGTGCGTGCGTGCGTGCGTGCGCGCACATACCTCTGGACAAAAATATAAGACCACCCTCAGAAATGAAGAAAAATACAGTGTTTCCAATTTTTGAATTATGAAAATCAGATATATGAAAGATAAGGTTAAGAGACATTCAAATTTCAAATAAGAAGAAATTTCAATTCCTTTTTATATGTACATTAGCATTTATGCTAAATTTTTAAATTTATTTTTGACAATAATTTAAGACCACCAATAAAAACTGAAGGAAAAAGAATTAATTTAATTGAAAAATTTATTATATATAGTCTAAGACATATAAACGTCATTAAAACTGTAATATTTAAAATACTAAAAACATAAATGGCTAAAGGAACTAAATTGTCTGAATTTGAGAAAGGCTACATTATAGCTTTGAAAATAGTCTGAAAATCCAAGAGAGCAATTTTATAGGCCTTAGGACGCAGTAAAACTGTTATCAGCAATTACTTGAAAAGTCCTCAGTATGGAACAAGAAAACTGACTGGCTGACAAGAAAAATTATCACAGAGAAGATTCGTTCGCGATGTAAAAAAGAAAACTTGGTCAACATCAAAAATATTGAAATCTCTAGTGGATGTTCCTTGCAGTACAAGAACAATTAGAAGGTATTTAAACAACGAAAAATTTTAAACATAAGAAAAGAATTCATCGTCCGAGGTTAACTATGAAGCACAAAGAGAAACAACTGGAATATGTTCGTCAATATCAAACCATGAGTGCTAAAGAATGGTAAAAGTTGTTTTCTCGAACGAAAAGAAATTCAATGTAGACAGTAGGCTTTCAGAAATATTGGCATGCAAAAAGTTTTCCAGGAAAGAATTATTCAACGAGGCATAGTGGGGGAGGATCACTTATGATCGGGGGGGGGGCTTCTCATCTTCAGAAAAACTACAATTTGCCAGTAGTCGACAAAAAGCAGCAGATTATGTGAAGATGCTAAATGATTTATCTCTCGCACAAGAAGGGCGTCGTCTATGTGGAGAAGAATGCATTTTTCAGCAAGATAATGCTGCTCTCCACAATGCATCAATAATAAAGAAGTACTTACTTGAACAAAAAACAAGACTTTTTGACCACCTAGCGTGCTTTCCAGACTTCAATACTGTGGAAAATTTGCGGGGATTGATTTTTCTGAAGGAGGTCGACAGTACTCAGCAATTTCTGAACTCAAAAACGCTATCTTAGACGCTTGGAAAAAATACCTAAATATATATATATATATAGTGCTCAACTACTTGAATGTAGAAGCTATATTATAGTAAGATTAAAATAATTACAAACAATAAGTTAAAATGAAACGACCAGCTTTGAAAGGGGTTGCTCTATGCCAAAAATGGCTAAGCTGGTTAAAAAACCGATTTTACAAAATAGACTCCCACTGGTACATTCCGATATTTCCCAGTTTCGTGCTACACAGTCTTCATGTCAGTAAATAGTAACAACAGAAAAGTTTGGGCTCATTAACGTTCACTTGAGTAGAATATAAATTATTTTTAAAAGCGTTCACCTTAATGGAAAGAACCATTTTTGGAATAGAGCTAGTAATTTCAAAATTGGTTATTCGTCTCAACAATAATGTTGTTTGAAATGATTGTAGTTTAAATACTCAGAATGAATTATACCGCGGTGATCCCACCATATAAACAACATAAATTTTCAGCCATGAAGCTTTACCTTTGATGTAGGCTTCGGAGATTCAACCTTGTCATATTTGCATTGAACATTGTCATAAAAGACCCATTTTTTATCACCTGTAATGATATACTTGATTTCTTTGCTTTGAAAAAAGTCTTGTCACTATGAATATGCGATTTTCCTGACATTTGAGGGTTGGAGGAAACTTCAAGCTGGCTCGCTTTTCCAAAAATCTTTTTTCAAACGGTAGCAGATTGTAGATTAGAATGTCTTGAGGTCAAGTGGCAATTCTCGAGTACTTTTGCGCTGACTGCATTCCAACGTTTCTTTGAAAACGTCTTGATCGAGGTCAAATGTGCGTCCTGGTCTGGTTTCATCTCTCAATGACGAACAAAACTTTGAAAATTAGCTTCAGACTTTGCAGTCAGTAATGACACATTGGCCATAAACACTAGGAATTTTCTTAGTTGTTTCCGTCGAGGTTTTGTTATTCTTAAACTCTCACAACATTACATATCGACTATGCTGTTTCTGTTCCTCTATTTTCATAGATTTAATTATGATATGCATCTTTTCATTAATGAAATAAGAATGACCGATGGAGGCAAACTTTAAGCAGGTAATTTCCGGCTGCGTTTAAAATACTGAAAGTTTGTAATGCGTCATTACAACATGCTTTTAAACAATGGAAATAATTAATGGCTCATATTAATATGCACAGGGGATTATGGGTAAATTATCGCCATTTTAGATAATTGCTTTCGTGCTTGCGCTTTATTTGTTGCAGGTTTTATCGACTGTGCAGCAAATTAGAGAGTCAGTTTGGGCACCTGTCTGTGAGGAAAGCAACACCATAACGCAATTAATTCCTCCAGAAATTTGAAAACGACATGCCGTGCTTCTTGGCATTCACAACGGAAGCTTCAATACAAAGATTTCACAGTGTTTGGATGTCAGTCTGACGACAATGAAGAGGATTCGAAAAGAGTTGGATGAATTTAATCGTGATTACGAAGGTATGGCAGCTTGGAAGCCTCACTCATTCTAATAAGAAATGAACTTCCGAATTTGTTGATGAGATCTTAATCAAGATTGATAACGGTTCCAGCAAGTCAATCAGATCCTTTGATAGGGACAGGGGAGTGTCTGAGTTTCTTATCAGGCAAGTAGTGCATGAAGATATTCAGCATTTCTCATACACTAAAGGGTCAATTTCTATCATAGGTAACGATGGAGAAGAGGGAAGATCGCGCTGCAAATCGTTTGAACAAACTACAACATCCCCTTCAATCAAACGATTTCCTCTTTCTTAGATGAAAAAATTTCTGCAAGGATCAAATGGTGAATTCACTGAATAACCGTTGACTTGCTCTATCCTGACAGGATGTACCGAATGTGATGAAAATTAACCCTCCTCAGAGCAAGAGCCTCACCACCAAAGGCCTTTTAGTATCCTACACAAGACACTCCTTTGGTGGGCAGAATCTTAACTCTCTACAGGGGATAAAGTCAGCATATTCTACATAGAACACCCCCTTTGGCGGGGGGATCTTTAATCTCCACAGCAGATACACTCAGCATATCTTACAATGGACACCATTTTCGGGAGGATCTTTACTCTCTATAGCGGTCCTGTCAGCATATTCTACACTGGACACTCTCTTTGATGGGGCGGATTTTAACTCTCTACTGCAGATACAGGCAGTATATCCTACACATGACACCCCCATTTGGTGAGGAGGATCTTAACTCTCCACAGGTGATACACTCAGCATATCCAACCCAAAATACTCCTTTGGTTCGGGTATCTTAACTCTCTACCGAGGATACAGTCGGGATATCCTACAATGGACACCATTTTAGGGGGGGGCTTAACTCTTTACAGGGGATACAATCAGCCTATTCCACACAGAACACCCCTCTGGTGCTGCGGATCTTTACTCTCTACAGAGGATACAGTTAGCGTATCCTACACAGGACACCCCGATGGGAGGAATATCAACTTTCCACATGGGATACAGTCAGCATATTCTACACAGATCACCCCTTTGGTGGGGGTGGGTGGATGTTTACTCTCTACAGTGGATACAGTCAGCATATCCTATACAAGACACCCCTGGGGGTATGTCAACTTTCTACATGGGATACAGTTAACGTATTCTACACAGGACACCTCTTTGGTGGGGGCGGATGTTTTCTCTCTACAGAGGACATAGTCAGCATATCCTATTCGTGACACCCCTAGGAGGGATGTTAACTTTCTACATGGGATACAGTTAACATATTCAACACAGAACACCCCTTTAGTGGGGCGGATCTTAATTCTCTGCAGGGGATACAGTCAGCATTTCCTATTCGACAGGGTGTAAAATTTTATTTTTTCTGAATGGTAAGTGACTTTACCCCCAGTTTATATATATATATATATATATATATATATATATAACTTTAAAAATTTCTATTCTTGCTTTCCATTTCTCATTCTTTCGCTTATAGTTTTATGTCTTTTGTAAGCGAGACAAAAGAACTACAATTTTCTGGCAGAAAAAAAATCTTGAGAGAGGATTATGAGTTTTTTTTTGTTTTTGTTTTTTTGTTTAGTTTTAAAAACACATGAAACTTTTGATAACTCAATAAACCAAAGAATGTAAAAATATAACTATGGTAGTTTTATATTGCTCAGCTAGCCAGCACATGAGCACTTTGTTTTATCCAACGTTATTAAAGTATTACAATTGTTTTTGTTGCTATTGTTGTTGTTTTTCGCATATCGTTTTTTTTTTTGCATTTTGTTTCTTCCGTTATTTTATAATCTGTGTTTTCCATGTACGCCATCCTGCTCTCTCTCTCTCTCTCTCTCTCTCTCGTTATCTGTTTTTATTATTCAGAATGAAGCATTGCCTAATGATTGCGAAACTGAATCTTTGAATATAGTTTTAATGTCCATGTTATATTGTCTATTTATGCTCTATCCCATATGCCCGTAGCGTAATGGTTAATGAGCTAGACTGCGGCCTCTAAGTAAGCGAGTTCGAACTCTAGTAATGCTATTACGTTCACTTTCGGACTAAAAACCTTGGAAAAAGTATGAACCCCTTCGTTCTCCTTCCTGTTCTGGATTAAGAGGTATCGGTACTGTTTTTGTACGGAGAAGCGTTGGCATTAAATAACCCATGAAGTTTGATATGCCATTAAGTATTCTCTTTGTCAATACTACTATCTTTGATGCAGCAATCTCTCTCTCTCTGACACACACGTTAAGTAAAGTTGGTCACCATAGTCGATGTCTCCCTTTTAAATAGCTACTACACGGAGGTATAGAAGAGGGCGCTTTTCCTTTTCCTAGATTGCTCCACTTTACCCTTGATCCGTACCTTTTAATGCTGGGTGTTAAACAAGACGGTATTAAGTACTAGTTTTTAAATCTTTGGTATGACTCGAGCTGGGATTGAACCCCGGTCTCGCGGGCTATTGGCGAACACTGTACCACTAGGCCAATCTTAGGACATCAGAATTATATCTAATTTTAGTCACACTACGTCAACTTAAGCTGTTTATAAATATTTCATCAGATGAACTCTACTAACCCTGGCGTGTCAATCGTTCTGACCCCCACCCCGGACATTTTCTTACAAAACCTACCCACCCAAAACAGATAATTATTCTCGAGCTAGGCACGCTAACCTTAACACTATCAAACTAGTTAAAATGTCTGCACGCAAATTGGACGATTTTGTTTTTGTTTTGTTTTTGCTTTCTCAAGAAGGAGAAAAAGAGAAGGAAAAAAATGAAGAATTGAACGTCTTTCGTTGCAATCTCAATACGGCAGAAGTGATTTCAACTGACCGAAGACATTATGTATCAGTCGTTATAAATGAGTATTATGCACAATCTCACATGAAAGCTATTGACAGTAAGCAAGTTGTCATTATCTTCAAACTCATACTCACTATTTCATAATCTCATTACTCCCATGCCCACTCTGAACCAGAGTGAAGTACCTGTTTGGGTCCTACCTATGAGTTTATCTTCCAACTCATAATCACCTAATTCTTATTCTTTTTCAATTAGAATATGCCCATTGTATCCTCTAGACAACTGTAAGACCCGTCCTCACACTAAAACAAATTGTCCTGAATATCCAATGGTGAGATTCCATTTCTGCAGCTCTGCGGGAGTGTGAAGTTACCCATCTGATGCCATTACTCTCAGGTCCACTGGAGTTTTTGATCTATTTGAGATAATGTTTAAAATTATTGTGAAATTTTTATAAAAACATTGGCTCTTAAAACATTGATATTACAACAAAGTATGAAGTGTTTACCTATTTTAAATGACTGTGAACTTTATTAATATATTGGCTCTTAAAACATTGATATTGCAAATAAGTATGAAGTGTTGTCCTGCTGAAAATGATAGTGAAGATACGTTTTTATACCGTATAATTGGAGACCAAAATTGTTGAAATTTACTTTGACATAAAATAACTTAACAATGATTGACATGTCACAAAACCAACCAACCAATCGAATTTCTTTTCTATTTCATCTTTCTCTTTTTCATGTTTCGTTTTGGCTGTGTCGGGGGGGGGTCTTTGAATACTTCGACTATATCGTTCACAAGGAATGTTCTCGATATGATATTGTGAGACTTCAAGCCTAGAACCCTGGGGCGGATATAGTATCCAAGTTTTATTCTGACTTGAAATAGTAGTACTTTTTAAGTTCATTTTTATGGAATAAAAAGATATTTGAAAATTATTTGTATTAGATAAAAATATTCGAAACTATACAACTGTGTGCAAACAAATGATTATAAAAAGATGAAAAATGTTTTTAAAAAAAGATGGAATGGAACCTTTAAAGTAGTTAAAATTATAATCAAATGCCTGCATTGAATAACCCACAAGAAATTGATATGCCATTAGACAGTTTAATCGAAACAAAACTTTTTTTATGTTAACTTTCTCTTCTTCTTTAACATCGTCTTCTTGTTTTTCTTTCTTTTTTCTCATTCCTTTATTTCTTCTTCTTCCTCCTCTTTTTCTTTCTTTTTTTCTTCTTTCTCCTCTTTTTCTGGTTTCACTTTTTCTCTTTCTTTTCTCCTTCTTCCTCTGCTCTTTCTTTTTCTTTTTCTATTCTTTCTCTTTCTCTTTATTTTCATTTCTTCTTCCTTTTTATCTTCTTTTTTATCTCTTTCTCTTTTCTCTTTTTCTCTTTTTTCTTCTTCGTCCCCTTTCTCTTCAGCTTCTTCTTCTTCTTTCTTTTGTCTTCTTTTATTTCCTCTCTTTCTTCTTCCTCTTTCTCTTCTGCTCTCTTTCTCTTTTCCTATTTCTCTACTCCGTCATCTTCTCCTTTCTAGTTCCCTTTACATCTCTCTATTCATAATTTTTATCCTCTTTCTCTTCGCGTTTTTCTCTTTCTTTTCTCCTCTTTATCCATTGTTTTTCTCTTCTTTCTTTTTCCTTTTTCTCTTCCTCTTTTTTATTTTGTCTTCTCTATCTCCTTTCTCTTCAAATTTCTCTTTCTCTTTACCTACTTTATTTTCCTCAATTTCTTCTTTCTCTCTCTCTCTCTCCCTCTCCCTCTCTCTCTCTCTCTCTCTCTCTCTCTCTCTCTCTCTCTCTTCTAACCATTTCTTTTGTGAATGTTGGACCATTAAAAGAAGACTACTCTCACTGGTAATTAGAATTATTTATTCCTTTCTAGTCATAACTTTCGAAAGAAAACTTGGGCTATTTCGAACTTTTTCCCTTAAATCATGGCACACATTCAAAAATAGTTTTTGATCCTGGGTGAGAAAATACAGCATAGATTTCACGGAGTCATATTTTTGTATCTACAATAAACATTCACAGGCATTACCTCTAAAACAAATAAATCGCCTCAGATATTTCATCATCTCCAATGATAGCATGACAAACATTTAAAAGGTTTTCATCATTTTGGCTTGTTGAAGATCGGTCTGATCATGGTTGATCATCGCGTGACATTTCACTGCATTTGAATTGTGAATATCCTTCAGAGGTTCGTGTTTCCATCCAAAGCTTCTTGAGACATTACATGAAGCTTCTAATCACCATGAAAAAAAAAGGCTTGATTATGTAGGTCATTTAAATCGACGCTTCCCGCAAAGAAAGAACATCTTCATAAGTTTAATGTTGAACTAAATTGAATCATCTTTATTGACTAGAGTGACACTGGATGCGTGTGCATGAATAGGTGTGTATATATAGATGTAGGTGTATATATATATATATATATATATATATGTGTGTGTCCATATAAGGGAACGCAAGATGATATGTATGTGTATATATATAAGGATTTGTGTATATATATATGTGTCCATAAAAAGGTAGGTCACATGATATGAAAGAGTATGTATGAATATTAGCGTGTAAGTATATATATATATATATATATATAAGAAAAGGTAGGCCAAGTGATATATATATATATATATATATATATATATATATATATATATATATATATATACATATAAGGTAAGCCAGATATGGATGTATATGTATGTGTGTATATATGTGTGCTGGTATATATATATATATATATATACCTGGGGTTAGGCCAGATGATATATGTATGTGTATATATGTGTGAGTATAGACTGGTGTAGGTAAATATATATATATATATCAGTGACGACTCTAGCCTATTTTTGCTACTCGTGCCCCCCCGCCCTCTGTCAACTTCAGTTCCCAACCCGTGGTCCGTGGACCCAAAGTAAGTCATCATAATTGCTATTGCGTGATTCTCCATTGTATAGCACAGATTGACAAACCTACCTTGCATGGTGTTTTTTTTTTTTGTAAACAATCAAGATACTATATAATTTGTAGTCTTGTTAATACAGTAGATAAGATAATTTTTTTCCATTCAAAAGTATAGAAGAAAAGAGAAGATGTTCATTACTATGACGAGAAAAATATGTTTATTAGAATAAAGAAACTGGTGACAATATACACAGACACAGCTAGTAGTTTCAATTTCGCTTAAAATAAAGATTATTTGTTGAAGATGTATTCAAATAAACAAATTTTAGTTACAGAATATAATATATGCAACATTCATTAAAGAAATAGAGATCTGTTAGTGAAAAAACGAATTAAAACACGCCGTTTAAACAACATTTACCATGATGATGACGTCGGCGACGGCTATAATCTCTCTCTCTCTCTCTCGGTCCCTCTCCCTCTTCCCAAGACAGCTGTCAGTAGTCACATTGTGCTAATATTTTTGAGCACGATGTTTGGGTTTCTCTTGCTATTGGCTACAGCCAAAAGCGGATTTCTCTAACATTACTGTTATTATAAGGGTCTAGTGCTGGGCACGGATTGCGCGTGTTCAACATTATAGCCGATTTTATGGGATGTTCAATGGATCTGACGGTGGCCGGACAAAGACCATCCGTTCAAAACAGCATCGTTGTATTATTCCCAGATATATTTATGAACTTTTGGCTACTTAGTTATCGAAACTTGAATAGATACGTAATTTAATTGAGATCAGACTAAGTATGTTTGCTTGAAATTAATGGATGATTTTTAATCCATTTTGAATAACATTGACCGAGTTATTGGTCGTGCCGGGCACGAGTAGCACTAGTCCCGTCTCCGCCCCTGATATATATATATATATATATGTATATATATATCAAAAGGGTAGGTCAGATGATATGTATGTGTATATATGTATTTGTGTATATATGTGTTGGTATATTTATATGTACATCTGAAGGTGGGACAGGTGATATTTATGTAGATAGGTGTGTAGTAGTTATAAATATATATGTATGTTCGTGTAAGGGTAGGTCAAATGATATGAATGTGTTGTGTATGTGTGTGTGTATATATGAGTGTAGGTATATATATATATATATGTGTGTGTGTGTGTGTGTGTGTGTATCTATATATCTGTGTATATATGGGTGTACTGGTCCATTGGCCGAATGGCTAGAGTGTTCGCCAATCGTCCAGAAGACCAGGGTTCAATCCCAAGTCGAGTCATACCAAAATCTCAAAAAATGGTACTTGATGCCACATTCCTTAACACTCAGCATTATAAAGTCCGGATCAAGGGTAAAGTGGATCAAGGGAATGGAGTTGCTATTTAAAAGGGATCCTTCGAGTCATTCTGCACTGTGGCCGCAAACTTTACGTATATATGGGTGTAGACATATATCTGTCCACATAAGGGTATGTTAGATATGTATGAGTGTATATATGAGTGTAAGCGACGTTACCCAGATGATATGGATGTGTGTGTATGTGAACATATGGATGTAAGTATATTATCAAATTGTAGGAAAGATGATATGGGTGTGTGTATATATATGTGTGTGCATATATATATATATCCTTCCTGTAAGAGTGGAACAGTTGATATGGATGTGTATATATGTGTGTATATACTTATATGAATGTAGATATATATTTGTCCATATGAGGATAAGCTAGATGAAATGAATGCCTACATATGCGTGCATATTTGGTCGTATGTATATATATATATATATGTACATCAAATAGTAGACCAATTGATATAGATGTGTTTGAATGTGTGTATATATGGGTGTTTTACATATACATAGGTTCATATAAGTGTAGGTCAGATGATATGGACGTACATATATGTGTGTATATATAAATGTCTGCATATATATATATATATGTATGTAGATTACTACTTCGTAAGGAGAAGAGCATCTGGGCAGTTGATGTGTTTTCGGTAAGAATTACGAAAAATTCTCACCGACAACACAACAATATTAGAACAAGAATATAACAAACAAAAACTACAGATTCTCGAAGAACTACATATCAGAAACATGCACCCGACACTTAACAGAATTAATTTTCAAACCAGTGCTAATGTACTTAAATGTCTTTAGTTACTGACACTATCTATAGAAACACATTTAAAAGCAAACGCTACACACTCCAACGGTAAAGACGCTCTTACATAGTTGTAATGCAAAAACAAAAGTTACATCACTTTTGTAATAGATCTTCCTCTGATGATGGCCCAAAGTCGGGCAGAAAGTACTTGGGATATATACAATTATGCAAAATATATCAATCAATTCCCGCCGAATACGATAAAAGCAATACGACAATATGAATGGATCAACAAGAAAATATGTAGACAGAAAATGTCTATTATGTTCAATGAAATTTGTATTAATATATATATACATATATATATATATATATATAAAGATGAACCAAATGATATGAATGTGTATGTATGTGTTTTTAAAAAGGTGTTGTATCTATGTATGTTTATATAAAATTGTGTGTATAAGGGTAGGCCAGATGATATTAATGTGTGTGTATATAGAGCTGTAGATATACATAAATATATATATATATCCCTATAAAGATGTATCAGATGATATGAATGTTTACATATGTGTGTCTGCATATGGATGTATATATATATATATGTATATACACATCCATATATATATGTGTATGTGTGTGTGTGTGTGTGTGTGTATAAGCTAGATTAGATTATATGAATTTGTAAGTATGAGTGTCTTTATAGGTGTACATGTATACCCGTATAAGAGCACACGTGTCTGTGTGGGAGTGTATGCTGGTTAATTGGTCAAGGTTTATTTGACCCATAGATGGGACCCTATTAGCTGCTACCACTCTGAAGGTGTACACTCGTGTCATACACGGAACTTGATACCAATCGTTTGTGAGTTGACTGGAACTAAAATCCTTTTCACAAGTTTATTCATTGTATTACCATTTAATGTGTCACGTGTTCGAATACAATTTTTTTTCTTTTTATCAAGAAAATCATTAAATACCAGAAAACAAATGAGAAAGTGCAGAACTATATGACAAACTGGCAAAGGATCATGACATCCATTTGTTGAAATGAGCAACAGATCTTAAGCAGAAAAAATCTCAAGGTGTGTAATTTGAAAATGAATGATTGTATTCACCCAATGCTTCCAGCAAGGTCAGAGCATGACTCAGGATCATTTTTAAGCAGAGTTAAGCCGGTTTGAATTTAGAGATTTCCTTTTCGATTTGCTGTTGCCTCATCAAAGCAAAATAAATTTATTTAACCATAGAAGAGTTTCCCAAGGATCTTAGTGCAGTGAACCACAAACAAGATTCGAACTCTGATCTCTGATTCCAATTTTTATGATGATAATGATGTAAGTAAAAGTGAAGTTGGCGACCGTAGTCGAGGGCTACCCTAAGGCTCCCTTTTTGATAGCTACTACACCGAGGTGTAGGGGAGGGCACTACTCCTTTCCCTGGATTGCTACACTTTACCCTCGATACGTACCTTATACTCCTGAGTGTTAAGCAAGGAGGTATCAAGTACCATTTTTAAAGTCTTTGGTTTGATGCGACCAGGGATAGAACCCAGGTCTCCCGGACCATTGGCGAACACTCTACCCACGAGGCCAATGAGCCAGTATGATGATAATAGCGCCTCGGTAATTTATGGTCAGTTTATGTCATTTATAATCTCGCCTATAAGGCCATGTTTTCAGCTCTTAATCATAATAATAATCATAATAATAATTCCAGAAATACAAAACCTGGATGAAAAATGAGGCTAAAGAAACAAATAAAGAAACATGGAGAACAAACGAAATTAATAATGAAATTGAAACATAGAGGAACCGAACGGAAAGAAAAGATTTCAAAAAAGACAACAGCAGATAAATCTGACCATACAACTGGTGATAGTTGTCTTATCAAAAGGTATCGGGACAGGGTCACACAAAACAAACAAAACAATCCCAAAAAACGAAAAGAAAGTCTACCAACATATTGATGGAGAGTGTAAAAAGACAAATCAGTAACAAGAGACAAAAGAAACAAAAAAACAATTTTCGAGTAAAATATTAAAAAGGAAAGTACATTACAAAAATGTTGAATTGATGAAAAAAAGAATCAGAAAAACTCGAAAAAGACACTGAGACAAATTTACACTTTGACTTGCAAAGAGCGACTCTCAAGAAAATACCGAATAGGAAATTCACGTCCATCCACGACATATTACTTCTGCAACTGTGTAAATGCCTCGAAGAAGCAATCATACTTGAATGAATGACTAAAGGGAAAACTACCCCGATCCAGCTGGACCCCCAAAAGGAGACAATCCCCAGCAACTATAGACTGATAACGTATTTACCAATGATATGGAAAATCTTGACTGTTCAAAAAGAGAAAAAAATCAATTACTCGCTGGTATGCCGCAAACTATTTCGGAAGAACAAAAAGTATAAACACCGGGGCAGTTCTCCTTGAAAGGTACTCTGAACCTTTCTTAAACTGGACAAGGGAGAAACTCAGACACACAGACCAAATGACAAGAAAATTGAAGACTATGCACAAGGCCTTACACCCGAGAGATGAAAAGGACAGACTATATGAAACAAGAAAAGGAGGAGGAAGAACTAAGAAAGTATAAACACAGCAGCCAATAACAGCATTAACAACTTAAGACCAGATAGAAAAACAACAAAAACTAAGAAACAGAAATTGGAAGAAAAACAAATGCATGGAAATTTCAAGCGACAAACTCAAGAAATTACCTGTGAGAAAACTTGGACAAGGCTACGAAACTTTAAGAGCGAGACTGAATCTCTTTTAATAGCGCTACAAAACAACGCCATAAGGACCAATTATATTAAAGTGAAAAGTGATAATGTACAGTAGAATAGCAAGTGTAGATTAGGTGGAAAAAAAGATGAAACGTTTAATCACATGATAAGTAAATGCCACAGACTAGCGCGAAAGGAGTAAAAGACTAGGTACGACTGAATGGGAAAGGAAATCCACTGGGAAATGTGCAAGTTTGATCATACTATTAAATGTCATATGTACAAATAAGAATCAGTCCTATGGAGTGAAAGCAATAAAATTCTCTTGAATGCAGACGAATTTCCAAATCACACTCAGAAGACTAGACCTCGTGTCAATGCACAAAAACAAAAACTTGCCGTCTTGTGGATCTTTTCGAACGAGCGAATCACAAAATAAAAATAAAAGAAAGCGAAAAAAAATACTTGGATTTTGCCAAAGAACTGAAAAAATTGGAGTATATGCAGGTGAATGTCATATTAATTGTAGTTGGTGCACTCGGAATGGTCCCCAAGAGCCAGAAGAAGGGATTGGTGGAATCGAAACCATTTAGACTGAAGCATTGTTAAGATCGGTTAAAATACTGTGGAGACATGACGAGAACTAAAGATATTTACTATCACTTCAGTAAAAGACCATCAGTTAACAGTGATGTGAAAAACTCGCGAAAAGTGAAATATGTCTTAATGTTGCCAATGTTTTTGTCATTACTTTTATATCATTATTTCGATGATTCAATTATACTTTTATGGCAAGCAATGGTGTGGCTTCACTTCTAGATCTTGGGCTCGGGCTGGCTAATACCAAACCCATTTGGAGTTGGGTACGTGTTAGAATCTCATCTATTGACTCAAGAGATCTGTTCGAAATAATGTTTAAAGTAATTTTGAACCGCCTTAATAGCTCTTAAAACATTGATATTGCAATTGACTACAGTTTGGGAAAGAACAGAAGGGTTCATGCCTTCTCTAAAGACATTAGTGAAGTAAAACGCAAACAACTTCGTCCAAGATTTGCGTCGCTGATTCTATTGTCTACGACAATAATCGTTACACTAAGCACGCCTCTTAATTCAAAGTTGAATTTAAAGTTTTTTTGTTTTTGTTTTTTTGTTGTTGTTGTTTTTTCTGAATATAGTTGTCTGATTAAAACGGTAGTCAACTCTCGGAAAGGCTTAGGATTTGCTATTATTCCCCCCACCATGTAAAAGGGTAAAATCCCGAATCACGAGTTATCCTGTGAATGAGACTAAACTGCATCTGGTGATGAGGCTCCAGTTCTGCAAATCTGAAAATTGTGAAGTATTACCATTATTCGAAGTCCCAAAATGGTTGTATTTGTTAGGGTTCGGTCTGTGAGTCAAATTTATTTGGACAATATTATCATAATGTAATTGGAATCATTTATGCCATATAACTGTATATCATTCGTATTAAAAATAATTACTCGAAGTAAAAATTGTTTACAAAGGATTATTATTATAAGTTCCTTGAAATTATATTACCGTGTCCAATCAAATGACTATTAATCATCATCATCATCATATCGCGCTGGTAGCACGGATATCCCTGACCCTCTCTCGCCACTCCTCCCTATCGTTCATCGCCCTAGGTAGGTCTTCAGGACAACAACCTGTATCCTCACATAGCTGCTGAATGTACGTTCGTGCTGGTCGTCCTGCTTTTGCGCGGCCGTGTGTGGGGATCCATAAGAGTACATCTCTTATGAGTTCATCTCTGCTTCTCCAGCAATGTCCTGCATGTCTGGTTCGCCTAACTTGAATAGTTTTCGTGATAGGGGGCAGGTGGCCGTACAGTTGGTGTCTTGTGGGGTGTTGCTGCCAGGACTTGTTCAGGATTGCACGCAGCATTCTTGTGTAATTGCCATCTAGTTTCTTCTCCAGCCGTTTTGTTAGCGTCCATGTAGTGCATCCATATAGCAGTATCGATGTGACCGCTGCCTGGAAGAAACTGCGTTTCATTTTATCGGTTAGGTCTGATTTCCATATAGTCGATAGCCTATTGATAGCTGTCCATGCTTTCGTTAACCTCGTTTCGATGTCCTTTTCGGTTGATTCGACGCTGCTTCCTAGGTACGTGAATTTGTCTACTAGTTTAAGAGGGGTTCCTTCTAGAGTGGAGATGTCCCCCGTTTGGTTATAGCACATATATTCCGTTTTCTGTGCATTAACATGGAGGCCTATGCTTGCTGCTGCTCGTTCCAAACTATGCAGAAGTGTTTCGGCTTGGTCAGGTGTATTTGCCAGTATCGCTATGTCATCGGCGTAGTCGGCGTCGGTAATTGTTGTTGCGGGATATCTTCTGCTTCTTTTCTTCGTCAGTTCGAAGCCATTCTCTTTGATTTTGTCAATCGATGTTCTAAGTACGTAGTCTAGACAAATGATAAAGAGATACGGAGCCAGCGTGTCCCCTTGTAGTACTCCTGCTACAATGTTGAAGTATTCTGTGTCTCCATCTGGTGATCGTACTTTTACTTTAGTGTTTCTATAGAGAATCGTTATTGCCGCTACGGTTTCTTTAGGTATGCCGTACGCTAGTAGGATTTGTTCCATCTTTCCTCTGTGAATGGAGTCGAAAGCCTTGGTAAAGTCGACAAATATTAATGTCGCTTGTAGGTTCTTTGCCCGTACACCTTCAAGGATTCTGCGGATGGTTAATATTTGTGAGGTCGTGGATCTATTTCTTCGGAAGCCATTTTGGTTTTTTCTAAGTATGTTGTCGATTTTGGGTTCTATTCGGTTTCGTAGTAGGGCATTGTAGATTTTGGCTGCTATGGATGTAAGTGTTATGCCTCGGTAGTTTTTGGCTAATCCGAGGTCCCCCTTTTTAGGGAAGGGGAGTATGCATCCCTTCATCCATCTATCTATCGGATTTTGATTGTATACTGCGTTGCAGTGTCGGAGTAGTATGTCGTCGAATTGTCTGGTCTTCCATACTTCCGGGGGAATTTCGTCCAGCCCTGCAGCTTTTCTATTTTTAATTTTTCTGAGAACCGAGTCGAGTTCTTCTTGTGTGAACGGTCCTAGTTTAATGTCTAATTGTTTGCTAATTATTCTGGTGATTGGTTCATGCGTTATTTTTGGTGGGTTTCCAAGTAAGTTTTCGAAGTGCTGTTTCCACAGTTTTATTCTTTCTTGTTGGTTTGCTGCTTTAAGTTTTGCTTTGGCTGTGTTCTTTCTTCTGCTCACTTCGTTTATTGTTTGCCAGGCTATTCCAGATTGTCTATCTTCCATGGAGTCTCTAATCTTATCTATCTGATTTTGAATGTATTCTGTCTGTTCCTTTATATATATGCCTGCTAATTGATATTGTGCCGTTTTTAGTTTTAAGGCATTTGTGTTTGTTGGGTTTTTTCGATAGTTTTTGGAGGCTGTTTTCACTAGTGCACGTTTTTCTCTCACTGCTAAAGTTTCCCATGGGACTCTATATTTAGTTTTAATTTTTGTTGGAATGTATTTTGCTGCTGCCTCGAGGTGTGCATGGACGAAATTTTCGTATTCGTCGTTTGGTGTACTTTTTTCCGTCTTTTCTTGTAGTGTTTCGAATCTGTTTCTTAATTCTAATACGTATTTATCTCTTATATCTTTGTTGTTTAATAGGGCCCAGTCATAGTGTTTGGTGGTCGCTGTTCGTTTGGCGTTTTTTCGTAGGCTTAACCGTATTTTCGCCGTGACTATTCGGTGATCGGTGGACACACCCTCAAAAGAGGAGTATGCCTCGCAATTCAGTACACTATTTTTCCATTTCTTGTTTATAAGGACGTAGTCTATCTGAACTTTAGTATTGTTTGCGTACGTGTATGTCCATAGTTTGCCCTCTCTTTTTTGGTAGTTTGTATTGAGGCATGTTAATCTATTTTCTATCATGAAATCTGTTAGATGTTGCCCATTCCTATTTGACGTGTTGTGGAGGCTGTATTTGTTGTTTCCGTTTTTCCCGATTTGGGCATTCATGTCTCCGCCAATGACTAACATGTTGTGTTTCGGGATGCTACGCACTAATGAGGATAACTCATCGTAGAAGGTGACTAGTTCAGTTTCTTCACTGTAAGAACCTTAAATAGAATAGGACAACTACCAGAGCTAATCGCATCGGCCGAAGAACATAAGATAGACATAATATGCATACAAGAACACAGATACACGCACACAGAAGATATCAAATATCACGAAACTGGCAATGGCTGGTCGCTCGCCACTGTATCCGCATGGAAAAACTCTGTCAACGCCGCAGTAGGAGGGGTAGGATTACTTATAGGACCTAGAGCATTAAAAACGCTTAATAGCGTTGAGAAAATACAACCTAGAATGATGGCAGCTACATTTAACGGAAACCCCAGAGCAACAATCATCTCACTATTAATAAATAAAGGTAATTACTTGAAACCTTATACTTATTTGCATTGACTTGGAATATCTGAAATCATGTAACTGTGTGCATATTATTTGTATTAGATAAAAATACTTTATATGTCATTGTGACCAAAATAAACTCCAAACATCACAAATAAAAATATGAACCTACAATGAACGCGATTCCCCAATTTCTAAGCATAAAATAACTCTAGACGAGTTGATATGCCATTAAAACCAACCTATCGATCGAAGCACAAAGAACTGATTTTCCATGTGAAACTATTTTTCGTTTGTTGATTCCAACGCAACGTATTGGGCATTTTAAAATTTGCAAAATCGACCCTTTTTTAGATTTTTTTCTTTTTCATATTATAGTTCCCCCGAGAAATCCGTCGTTTGTCCGTCTCTTTGACTCAAGTTGGCATGATTCGATTTTATTTATTTATTTATTCATTTATTTTTAAATTTTGAATTCTGACAATTTGTTTTTCTTTTCTTTTCTTTTTTCTTGTTGTTTTATTTTTGCTTTTCTTTCTTTCTTTCTTTCTTTCTTATCATTTTTGCTTCCAGTTATTTTCCAACATTTCATTTTTGACGTTTTTTAAATTCTTTTCTATGTACCTTTTTTTAAAAAAATAAATAAAAACTTGCATGTGTTCTTTCAACAGAGGTGTCTCAGTTCGGCACCCTTTAAAGAAAATAAAACCACACACACACACACACACACACACACACACACACACACACACATATATATATATATATGTATGAAAAATAAAGATATTTTTCTTTCGTTCTTTTTTTTTTAAATTAATTCCTATGTCATTACGTTTTGCACTAAAAACAGCTAAGGGCGCCAGACCATTTTTCTTTGTTGCCCTGTGTGTGTGTGTGTGTGTGTGTGTGTGTGTTTTCCTCGTTCTCATGTCTGAATCCAATGTTTTTATTTGTTTTCTTTTTAAAAAAGTTTATATATCTTTATTCGGGATTTTTCCTAAATCATTCGGTTTTATTTACTGATAAACAAATGAAACAAAAATGCCATCATGGATTAAAAAGACGCTGACTAAATAACATATTCATAATTGAGATAACACTTTTTTTTTCATCATCGATCTATCTATCTATAAATCTAACTGTCATTATATATATATATATATATATATATATATATATATATATATATATATATATATGTGTGTGTGTGTGTGTGTGTGTGTGTGTGCGAGGATCATTAAAATGTTACCAGATTCGCCCCGAAAGATGATCCATAGCTGAATATTTTTGTTGTAGCAGCATACTATCACTTCTTATAAAACTATAAAAACTTATTCAGATTTCTGTCTAAATTCCTGTGCAGGTGAGGCTCATACAAACGTCGGAGGGGTGCGATAAATATAAAATTTGGATGGGGTTTAGAACTGTTTGAATAACACTTGCGTATATATATATATATATATATATATATATATACATATATATATATATACATATATATATACATATATATATATATACATATATATATATATATATATATATATTTATATATATATATATATATATATATATATATATATATATATATATATATCTATATATATATATATATATATATGTGTGTGTATATATATAGATATATATATATATATGCATGTAAACATCTTTGTTTGTTTCATTTATCTCTGTTCATATTTATCAATCTATCCATCTATGTTATTATTTATATTTAAGAATATCTCAGCCAGTTCATATCTTTCCTTTTGTTTAGTTTTGTTTCATGGCATATCAACCCTTGATGCTTATTTAATGCCATTTCCTGTTTATCCATATGTTATTTGACTTGTAAGTCGACAGTTCGTCGGTACCATTATCTTTAAACGAACCAGAGTTTATTTGTTTTCACATAGTTAAATGGTTTCAAGTATTGCTATTTAACATTAATAATGCTATCTAATATTGATAATAACCCATAGTATAAAAGACTGAACAGTTGTATTTCGACCCTAACAGGTACTACCACTCCAGGTCAGAGTGGACTAGAAAGTAAGGGTAATGAACGGGTACTCCACATTCCCCAAACTCCAAGACAGGAGCCTCACTATCAGATGTAGTTTAATGTCATACCCACGACTCTAAATGGTTTGGGGTATTGCTATCAATAAAACTGATAATTCCATTCAAAATTATTCATTCATTTACATAAAATGAAATGTTTTCACGTATTGTAGCGTAATACTAATAATTCTATTCAATATGAATTATTTTTTTTTTGCACACAGTTAAATAGTTTCAAGTGTAGTAAATGATTAAATAGTTCTATTTAATCCTTAGATGGAACCCTAACAGCTACTACCATTCCAGGTCAGAGTGGACCTGAGAGTAATGGTAATGAAGAGATGATTTTACATTCCCCAAAGTTTCAAGACTGAAGCCTTTCACTATCAGACGCAGTTTAATGTTATACGAATGCAATAAATGTTTAAAAAATAACAAAAGAAAAGATAAATTTCTCACCAATCAAAGAGAAATGAAAACGAAGTCGCCATGAAAATTGAAAATCTTATCATTGTCATCTGAGTTGATGGAAAATCATTTTTGTTGTCCACTCAAACTTGAGACGATGAAAATTTTAACTTGATTTAGATAAATATTAAATAGGTGGTGTTGACCTCTAGGGTCACTCGAGGTCACAGGATTAAAACTGCAATTTCCAGTCGACTAAAAAGCGGTCATAATTTCACTTCAATGGAAAAGGTTGTTCAAGAATACGATAAAAAAAAAATTGTTCATTTTTGTTCCTGGAGGAGAGATTAATTGGTTGGTTGGTTGATTGGTTGTTTTTTACATCAAGTCAACTCTTGTTGAGATACTGAATGCCGAAGTCAGTCCTTTTTGCCAGCAATTCTATGGTTTCAAGTAATTAATGATGATAATCATTTGTAAAATATTTTAGTTTCAAATAAATATTTTTAACACAAATAATTTACACATAATTATATGGTTTCGTATTTAATAATGATTATTTGTTTTTACATGGTTATAGTTTCAGGTATTCCTATCTAATATTGATAATTTCCATACAGATCTGTTTGACGCATAAATGAGACTGAAAGAGGTACTACCACTTAGCGTCAGAATGGATATGAGAGTAATGGCAAGAAGGAGTAGCTCCACACTCCCCATAACTCATCACCTAATCCAATCTGGTGTTATGCCAAGGTCACCCACCTCCATTTGGGGGGGTCTCTAAAAAATTAGGAAAAGAGAAAAAGTTGCGAATGCTGTTTATTTAGAGGCATTATAAATATAAGTACCAAGAAGACTAGATAGATAGATAGATAGATAGATAGATAGATAGATAGATATGAACATGTTCTGGGTATGATATTAAAATGCATTTGATAGTAATCGTCGAGTCTTGGAGTTTGGGGAATGTGGAATACCCGTTCATTACCATTAATCTCAGGTGCACTCTGACCCAAAGTGGTAGCACCTGTTAGGGTCCAATCTATGGCCGAATAGAACTGTTCGGACATCTACTGTGGTTTATTGTTATTATTAGATAGAATTATTAGTGTTAAATGCTCAGCCACAAACCCTCCCCAAAGCCTAGTGGGATATTTTTCCACCTTTCCCCTCAATCAATTTAAATAGTCTTCTACATCTCACCCCTTGTAAACTAGAGGGACATTCTTCCAAATTTTCCCTCAATAAATTGAGAAATTATTCTACAGAACCAAACACTGAATTCAACTCCTATAGAATTGCTCTGGGCTACCTTCATCTCTCCTCACTCAGTAGCATAGTATATATAAATATCATATATTGGTTTGCTGATGATCTGAAAAGCTCAAAGGATCCGATAAGATCTGATGAGAAGGTCCTATAATATGCTGTCAATGGCTGAAAAAGAAAAAGATAATGAGCTCCTAAAACCAGCTCTCAATGGCTGAAAAAAAAAAGAACTCCTAAAATATTCTGTCAATAGTTGAAAAAGAAGAAGAAAAAGAGCTCCTAAAACCTGCTGTCAATGTCTGGAAAAGAAAAAGAAAAAGAGATCCTACAACCTGCTCTCAATGGTTAGAAAAAGAAAAAGGAAAAGAATCCTATAACGTGCTCTCAATGACTGGAAAAAAAGGCTCCTACAACGTGCTCTTTAATGGCTGGAAAAGAAATAGAAATGAGCTCCTACAACGTTCTGTCAATGGCTGAAAAGGGAAAAGAAAAAAAGCTGCTTAAACGTGTTGTTAATGGCAGAAAAAGAAAAAGAAAAAGAAAAAGAGCTTCTGCAAGGTGCTATCAATGGCTGAAATTGAAAAAGAAAAAGACCTCTTTTAACGTGCTGTCAATGACAGAAAAGGGCAAGAAAAAGACCTCTTAAAACGTGCTGTCAATAGCAGAAAACAAAAAAGAAAAAGAGGTCCTAAAACGTGCTGTCAATGGCAGAAAACGGAAAAAAGTCCTCTTAACACGTACTGTAAGTAGCAGAAAAAGAACAAGAAAAAGTTCCTAAAACGTGCTGTCAATTTGCAGAAAACGGAAAAGAAAAAGACTTCATAAAATGTGCTGTCAATTTGCAGAAAACGGGAAAGAAAAAGACTTCATAGAACGTGTTGTCAATGGCAGAAAACGTCTAAGAAAATACCTATTAAAAGAAAAAGAAAAAGAGCTCCTAGAACATGCTGTCAATGGATGAAAAAGAAAAAGAAAAAGACGACCTACAACGTACTGTCAATGGCTGTAAAAGAAAAAAAATAGAGCACCTAAACCGTGCTGTCAGAGGCTGGAAAAGACAAAGAAAAAGAGCTCGTAAGACCTGCTGTCAATGGCTGAAAAAGAAAAAGAGCTCATACAACGTTCTGTCAATGGCTGAAAAAGGAAAAGAAAAAGAGCTCCTTAAACGTGCTGTTAATGGCAGAAAACGAAAAAGAAAAAGAGCCACTACAACGTGCTGTCAATGGCTGGAAAAGAAAAAGAAAAGGATCTCATACAACGTGCTCTCAATGACTGGAAAAGAAAACGAAAAAGAAGTCCTACAACGTGCAGTCAATGGCTGGAAATGAAAAAGAATCCTACAACGTGCAGTCAATGGCTGGACTAGAAAAAGATGTCCAAAAATACGCTGCCAATGGCAGAAAAAGAAAAAGATAGAGAGCTCCTACAACATACTGTTAATTACTGAAAAAAGACTCCTAAACACGCTCTCAATGGCCAAAAAAGGGATAAAATCTCCTACAACGTAATCTCAATGGTTAGACGAGAAAAAGAAAAAGTGCTATTATATCGAGCTCACAATGGCTGGAAAAGAAAAAGAAAAAGAGCTCCTACAACCTGCTGTTATTGGAAGAAAAAATTCTCCTAAAACGTGCTGTGAATAACTGAAATAGTAAAAAGAAAAAGAGCTCCAACAACATGCTATAAATAGCTGGAAAAAAAACAAGAAAGAGCTCCTACAACGGGCTCTCAATGGCTTAAAAAGAAAAAGAAAAAGACGTCCTACAACATGCTCTCAATGGCTGGAAAAGAAAAAGAAAAAGTGGTCCTACAACGTGCACTCAATGACTGAAAATAAAAAGAAAACGAGCTCCTACAATGTGCTGTTAATGGCTAAAAAAAAAAGACGTCCTACAGCGTTCTCTCAATGAAAAAGAAAAAGAGCTCCTACAACGTGCTGTCAATAACTGGAAAAGAAAAAGAAAAAGAGCTCCTACAACGTGCTCACATCGACTGGAAATAAAAAGAAAAAGAATCCTACAACGTGCTCTCAATAGCTGGAAAAGAAAAAAATGGATTCCTACAACGTACTGTCAGTGGCTGAAAAAAAAAAAGAAAAAGGGCCTCTATAACGTGCTGTCAATAGCTGGAAAAGAAAAAGAAAAAAGAGCGCCAACAATGTGCTCTCAATGGCTCAAAAAGAAAAAGAAAAAAAAACTGCAACAGCTGTCAATGGCTGAACAAGAAAAAGAATAAGAGCTCCTAAAGCGTACTGTCAATGGCTTAAATAGACAAAGAAAAGAGCTCCTACAATGTGCTCTCAATCGCTGGAAAAGAAAGAAAAAAGAATTCTACAACGTGCTATCAATAGCTGGAAAAGAAAAAGAAAAAGAAATCCTACGACATTCTTTCAATGGCTAGAAAAGACAAAGAAAAGAGCTCCTACAATATGCTCTCAATGGCTGGAAAAGAAAAACAAAAAGATGTCCCACAACGTTCTGTCTATGGCTGGAAAAGGAAGAGAAAATGAGCTCCTACAACTTACTGTCAATGGCGGAAAAAGAAAAGGAAAAAGAGCTCTGACAACGATCTCTCAAAGTAGGAGCTCTTTTCTTTGTCTTTTCAAGCCATTGAA
This sequence comes from Sepioteuthis lessoniana, assembly GCA_963585895.1. Classification (NCBI taxonomy): domain Eukaryota; kingdom Metazoa; phylum Mollusca; class Cephalopoda; order Myopsida; family Loliginidae; genus Sepioteuthis; species Sepioteuthis lessoniana. The sequence continues at coordinate 123,160 of OY757932.1, read as the reverse complement.
AGAACGTTGTAGGAGCTCTTTTTCTTTTTCTTTTCCAGCCATTGAGAGCACATTGTAGGAGCTCTTTTTCTTATTTTTCAGCCATTGACAGCGCGTTGTACGAGGTCTTTTTCTTTTCCAGCCATTGAGAGCACGTTGTAAGAGCTCTTTTTCTATTTCTTTTTCTGCCATTGATAGCATGTTGCAGGAGCTCTTTTTGTTTTTCTTGTTCAGCCATTGACAGCAGTTGTGGCGGCTCTTTTTCTTTTTTTTTTTTTTTTTTTTTTTTTGAGCCATTGACAGAACATTGTAGGAGCTCCTTTTCTTTTTATTTCCAGTCATTGAGAGCACGTTGTATGAGCTTTTTTCTTTTTCATTTCCAGCTATTTATTGCACGTTTTAGGATCTCTTCCTCTTTTTCTGTTCCTGCAATTGAGAGAACGTTGTAGGATTCTTTTTCTTTTTTTTCCTAGCCGTTGAGAGCACGTTGTAGGAGGTCTTTTTTTTTTCTTTTTCTTTTTCAGCCATTGACAGAACGTTGTAGGAGCTCTTTTTCTTTTTCAGCCATTGAAAGCACGTTGTAGGAGCTCGTTACTTTTTCTTTTTCTGCCATTGACAGTATGTTGTAGGAGCTCTTTTTCTCTTTCTTTTTCTTTTTCTGCCATTGAGAGTACGTTTTAGGAGCTCTTTTTCTTTTTCTTTTCCAGCTATTGACAACACGTTGTAGTAGCTCTTTTTCTTTTTCAGCTATTAACAAGCACGTTGTAGGAGCCCTTATTCTTTTTCTTTTTCAGCCATTCAAATCAAGTTTTATGAGCTCTTTTTTTTCAGCGATTAACGTTTTCGAAGTTCTTTTTCTTTTTCTTTTTCTTTTCCAGCCATTGAGAGCACGATGTAGGAGCTCTTTTTCTATTTCTTTTTCTGCCATTGATGGCATGTTGCAGGAGCTCTATTACCTTTTCTTTTTCAGCCATTGAGGGCACCTTTTAGGACCTGTTTTTTATTTTTATTTTCCAGCCATTAACAACATTTTGTAGGAGGTCTTTTTCTTTTCCTTTTCTGCCATTGAGATCACATTGTAGGATTCTTTTCCTTTTCTTTATCAGCCATTGAGAGAACGTTGTAGGAGATCGTTTTCTTTTCCAACCATTGCGAGCACGTTGTAAGATGTATTTTCTTTTTCTTTTCCAATCATTGCGAGCACGCTGTAGGAACTCATTTCTCTTTTCTCATCTGCAATATACAGCAAGTTTCACGAGGTCTTTTTCTTTTTCTTTTTCTTTTTCTTTTCCAGCGATTGAGGGGACGTTGTAGGAGGGGGGTTGTCAATAGCTGGAAAAGAAAAAGAAAAAGAGCTCCTAAAACGTGCTCTCAATGGCAGAAAAAGAAAAAGTAACTAGCTCCTACAACGTGCTTTCAGTGGCTGAAAAAGAAAAAGAGCTCCTACAACGTTCTGTCAATGGCTGAAAAAGAAAAGGAAAAAAAGAGCCCCTACAACGTGCTCTCAATGCCCGGAAAAGAAAAGAAAAAAAACTCTGACAACGCGCTTTCAATGGCTGGAAAAGAAAAAAAAGGAAAATAACTCATACAACGTGCTCTCAAAGGCTGGAAAAGAAAAAGAAAAAGAAAAAGAAAGGACACTCCTACAATATGCTTTCAATTGCTGGAAAGGAAAAAGAAAGCGGAAAGAAACTCCTACAACGTGTTTTAAATGGCTGGAAAAGAAAAAAAATAGGAAAGAAACTCTTACAACGTGCTTTCAATGGCTGGAAAGAAAAAGAACAAGAAATAAATACTACAACGTGCTCTCAAAGGCTGGAAAGGAAAACCATAAAGAAAAGAAACTCCTACAACGTGCTTTCAATGGCTGGAAAGGAAAAGAAAGAGGAAAGAAACTCCTACAACGTGCTTTCACGGGCGGAAAAAGAAAACGAAAAAGAAAAGAAACTCCTACAACGTGCTTTCACGGGCTGGAAAAGAAAACGAAAAAGAAAAGAAACTCCTACAACGTGCTTTCAATGCCTGCAAAAGAAAAAGACAAAGAAAAGAATCTCATACAACATGCTTTCAATGGCTAGGAAAACAAAAAAAAAAAAAAAAGAAAAAAAGGAAAGAAAATCCTACAACGTGCTTTCAATGGCTGGAAAAAGAAAAAGAAAAAAGGAAAGAAACTCCAACAACGTGCTTTCAATGGCTTAAAAAGAAAAAGAAAAGAAACTCCTACAACGTGCTCTAAATGGCTGGAAAAGAAAAAGAAAAAGAAAAGAAACTCCTACAAAATGCATTCAATGGCTGAAAAGAAAAACGAAAAAGAAAAAACACTCCGAAAACGTGCTTTCAAAGCCTGGAAAAGAAAAAGAAAAAGAAAAGAAACTCCAACAACTTGCTCTCAATGGCTGGAAAAGAAAAAAAAAAGAAAAGAAACTCCTACTACGTACTCTTTAATGACTTAAAAAGAAATAAAAGAAGAAAAGACCCTCCTACAACAGGTTCTGAATAGATGGAAAAGAACAAGAAAAAGAATAGAAACTCCTACAACGTGCTTTCAATGGCTGCAAAAGAAAAAGAAAAAGAAAAGAAACTCGAAAACCGTGCTTTCAGTGGCTGGAATATAAAGGAAAAAGGAAAGAAACTCCTACAACGTGATTTCAATGTCGGGATAAGAAAAAAAAGGAAAGAATCCCCTACAACATGCTCTCAAAGGGTTGAAAATAAAAATAAAAATAAAAGAAACTCCAACAACATGCTTTCAATGGCTGGAAAAGAAAAAGAAAAAGAAAAGTAACTCCTACATTGTCTTCTCAATGTCTGAAAAAGAAAAAGAAGAAGAAAAGGAACACTTACAACGTGCTTTCAATGGCTAAAAAGACAAAACAGAAAAGGAAGTCTTACAACGTGCTTTCATTGTCTGGAAAAGAATAATAAAAATAAAAGAAACTTCTACAACATGCTCTCAATAGATGGAAAAGAACAAGAAGAAACTCCTAAAACGTGCTTTCAATGGCTTGAAAAGAAAAAGAAAAAAAATCCTACAACGTGCTCTCAAAGGCTTGAAAAGAAAAAGAAAAAGCAAAAAAACTCTTACAACATGAATTCACGGGCTGAAAAAGAAAATAAAAAGAAAAGAAACTCCTATAACGTACTTTCAATGCCTGGAAAAGAAAAAGAAAAAGAAAAGGACCTCCTATAACGTGCTTTCAATGGCTGGAAAACAAAGATAAAAAAAGAAAAAATCCTACAACGTGTTTTCAATGGCTGGAAAACAAAGAGAAAAAAGGAAAGAATCCTACAACGTGCTTTCAATGGCTGGAAAACAAAGAGAAAAAAGGAAAAAAATCCTACAACGTGTTTTCAATGGCTGGAAAAAGAAAAAGAAAAGAAAAGAAACTCCTACAACGTGCTCTCAATGGCTGAAAAATAAAAAGAAAAAGAAAAGAAACTCCTACAACGTGCTTTCAGTGGCTGGAAAAAAAACACTCGTACAACGTGCTTTCAATGCCTGGAATATAAAAAGAAAAAGATAAGAACCTCCTACAACGTGCTTTCAATGTCTGGAAAAGAAAAATAAGCAAAGAACCTCCTAAAACGTACTCTGAAAGGCTTTAAAAGAAAAAGAAAAAGAAAAAAAATATCCTACAACGTAATCTGAATATCTGGGAAAGAAAAAGAAAAAGAAAAAAATCTCCTACAATAGGCTCTCAATGGCTGGAAAAGAAAAAGAAAAAGAAATGAAACTCCCACTACGTGCTCTTAATAGCTGAAAAAGAAAAAAGAAGTTGAAAAGGAACTCAAACAACGCGCTTTATATGGCAAAAAAAAAAAAAGAAAAGAAAAGAAACTCTTACAACCTGCTTTCATTGGCTGAAAAATCAAAATAAAAGAACCTCCTACAACATGCTCTCAATATATGGAAAAGAACAAAAAAAAAGAAAATAAACTCCTACACCGTGATCTCAATGGCTGGAAAAGAAAACGAAAAAGGAAAGAGACTCCTACATCGTGCTTTCAATAGCTGGAGAAGAAAAAGAAAAGAAAAGAAACTCCTACAATGTCTTCTCAACGGCTGGAAAAGAAAAGGGAAAACAACGTGCTCTTAATGGCTGAAAAAGAAAAAGAAGAAGAAAAGGAACTCTTATAACGTGCTTTAAATGGCTAAAACAGAACAAAAAGAAAAGGGACTCTTACAACGTGCTTTCAATGGCTGGAAAAGAAAAATAAAAAAATAAAAGAAACTCCTACAACATAGTCTCAATGGATGGAAAAGAACAAGAAAAAGAATAGAAATTCCTACAACGTGCTCTCAATGGCTGGAAAATAAAAGGAAAAAGAATAGAAACTCCTACAACGTTCTCTCAGTGGCTGAAAAGGAAAAAGAAAAAGAAAAGAAACTCATACATCGTACTCTCAACGGCTGGAAAATAAAAATAAAAATAAAAGAAACTCCTACCACGTGCTTTCAATGCCTGGGAAAGAAAAAGAAAAAGAAAAGACCCTCCTACAACGTGCATTCAATGGCAGGAAAAGGGGGGAAAAGGGGGATAAAAACTCCAAAAACGTGCTCTCAAAGGCTTAAAAAGAAAACGGAAAGAAACTCCGACAACATGCTCCCAATGGCTGGAAAAGAAAAAGAAAAGAAAAGACACTCCTACAACATTCTTTCAATGGCTAGAAAAGAAAAAAAAGAAAAGCCTCTTCTACAAGGTGCTTTCAATGGATGGAAAAGAAAAAGAAAACGGAAAGAAACTCCTACAATGTGCTTTCAATATCTGGAAAGAAAAAGAAAAAGGAAAGAACACCTACAACGTGCTTTCAATATCTGGAGAAGGAAAAAAAGGAAAGAAACTCCTACAACGTGCTCTCAAAGGTTGGAAAAGAAAAAAGAATTTGCTACAACATGCTTTCAATGGCTGGAAAAGAAAAAGAAAAGAAAAGAAACTCCAAAAACGTGCGCTCAATGGCTGGAAAAGGAAACGAAAAAGAAAAGAAACTCCTACATTAGGCTCTCAATGGCTGGGAAAAAAAGAAGAGAAACTTCTACAACGTGCTCCTAATGGCTGGAAAAGAAAAAGAAGAAAAGGAACACTTACAGTGTGCTTTCAAAGGCTAAAAAAGAAGAAAAAAGAAAATGAACTCATACAACGTGCTTTTATTGGCTGTAAAAAAAGAAAAAGAATAGAAATTCCAACCCCGTGCTTTCAATGGCAGGAAAACAAAAAGAAAAGTAAAAAAAAAACTCCTAAAACGTGCTTTCAATGGCTGGAAAAGAAAAAGAAAAGAAACTCCAACAACGTGCTTTCAATGGCTGGAAAAGAAAAAGAAAAAGAAAAAGAAAAGAAAATCCTACAACGTGCTCTTAATGGCTAAAAAAGAAAAAAAAGAAAATGAACTCATACAACGTGCTTTCATTGGCTGTAAAATAAAAATAAAAATAAAAGGAACTCCTACAACATGCTCTCAATGGCTGAAAAGGAAAAAGAAAAAGAACAGAAACTACTACGACGTTCTCTCAGTAGCTGGAAAAGAAAAAGAAAAAGAAAAGAAACTCCCACAACGTGTCCTCGATGGCTGGAAAAGAAAAAGAAAAGAAACTCCTACAACGTGCTCTCAATGGCTGAAAAAGAAAAAGATAAAGAAAAGAAACTCCTACAATAGGCTCTCAATGGCTGGAAAAGAAAAAAGAAAAAGAAAAGAAACTCCTCCAACGTGCTTTCAATGGCTGGAAATGAAAAAGAGAAAGAATAGAAACTCCTCCAACGTGCTTTCAATGGCTGAAAAAGAAAAAGAAAAAGAAAAGTAACTTCTACAACGTGTATTCAATGTCTGGAAAAGAAAAAGAAATAGATCTCCCACAACGTGCTCTCAGTGGCTGGAAAAGAGAAAGATCTCAGAAGATTCCTTGATACCCGCAATTCTGGTACCCTAAAATAGAATATTCAACAGTATATTCATCCCGTAATTTTGGTATAATTGAATACTATAAACAATGTTTTAATTAAGTATTATTTAGATTGTTATTTTTTAATTATCAATTGCAAAGGCAACAACAAGTTTTCTATGTATTAAAACTGCAAATCCCCTTTTCTTGCTTAAAAGTCCCCTCTTTTTTTTTCCTTACCGAGGAATTTCAAAGCGTCCTCTTAATACAAATAATTCCTGATGGTATGATTTCAAATATTCCTAATACAAATAATCATATGTTTTCAAGTAATTGTTTCTATAAAATAATAAACATTTATTGGCAAATAGTTATATGGTTTCAAGTAATTAACAATAAAAAGCTCACAGTTATATGGTTTCAGGTATTCCTATCTAATACAAATAATTTGCAAAGTTATATGGTATCGGCATATTGGTCTAGTGAGTAGAGTGTTCCCCACTGGTCCGAGGTTCAACTTCAGGTCGGGTCATACTAAAGACTATAAAAATGGTACTTGATACCTCTTTGCTTAACACTCAGCATTATAAGGTACGTATCAAGGGTAAAGTGGAGCAATCCAGGGAAAAGAGTAGTGCCCTCCCCTACACCTTGGTGTAGTAGCTATTGAAAAGGGAGCCTTCAGTTTGCCCTCGACTATGGTCACCTACTTTAATTTTACTTAAACGGTATCAATTATTCCTATCTAGTGATAATAATTTGCTCTCAGTTAGATGGTCCCAAGTGATAATAACAATTCTTAGTGAACAATTATAACTTTTTGCCCAGTCGGTTGGAGTTGTAGAATACACCGACTGCTTCTCTGCAGAGGGGTAAGATCCCTACCACCATGGAGTGTCCTAGATATGACACTAAACAATCTGATGGTGAGGTTCCAGTGATGCTGGGGCTTTGGAGAATGCAGAGCACCCCTTCATTGCCATTGCTCCCAGGTCCACTTTGAGCCGGAATAGTAGCACCTGATAGGGCCCTATCTATGGGTTAAATAGAACTAAACTGCATACGTATGCTAAACTGAATTGTTTGAATTAGACCTGTTTGACTAAACTGAATAGCTTGAAATAGACATGTTTTCCACTATTAAACAGTGTACTTACATTTTAAACTGCGTACATATGTTAAACGGAATTGCTTGAAATGGAACTGTTTTTTGACATTGAAACTGTACTTAGGCTAAAGTGAATGGTTTAATATAGAACTGTTTTGACATTTAATTGTGTGTAAAGAAAATCTATACTTATACGAAACTGAATTGTTTGAAATAGAACTGTTTGACTAAACTGAATAGCTTGAAATAGAAATGTTTTTGACAAACAGTGTATTCATGATAAGGTGAATTGTTTGAAATAGAACTGATTATTTGTATAAAAATGGATTTGGCATTAAATAACCTCCAAAGGTTGATATGCCATAAAACCCAAACAACCAAACAACCAATTATAACTTCAAGTAACTCTTTTTGATCAAAATAACTTTTACACTATTAAGAGTTTTCAAATATTTTCATCAAACACAAATAATTTGCACTGAGATCTGTTTGACCTGAAGATGAAATCGTGATGGATCCAAAGCTTAGAGTAAAAGAACAAAAAAACGATTCTACACTTCCCAGATCTTCAGATCGAATGAAGTTTAGTATCATATCCAGAACATCACTATTTTGGGGGTGGGGATGGGTCTTACCCCCTCAGCAATTTATGCAATCGACGTATTGTAAGCCTTACCTGCTGAGCAAACAGCCCTTAGGGTTTGACTGTTTAGTTGATTATTAAGACGTATAAAACCGCTGGCAGGACATGGCACAAGGTCAATTTTTCAGCGCAAAAAGCTGATTTGAATTACTTCTTTTAGATTGGTTGCCAATTTAAGAGCCCACTTTATCCAACATGTATGCATTTGCAGGATACAACACAAGGTCAGTTTTTTATACGGAGTTTAACAGGTTGGAATGCAAAATTTTCCTGGCTGCCTTACGAGGGTTAAAGAGCCGTATCCGCCCTACTATTTACCCATGGCTGAAAGGAGAATAGTTGAATTCATACTTTTATCAATACTTTGTGAAATGCAAACAGACTCCTCCCAGATTTGAACTCGGCTTGCTATATGCATTTCCTAGGACCCTAACCATTACGCCACTAGAGCCTCCTTAGTCTATCTTCCTCCCCCTCCCCTCGATTCCATACTTCGTCTATGACCCATAGGTACCAAATTGTTATTGTTTTCAAGTATTAGTAGTGTTAATAGCATTTTTTCTATTTATTAGATGAAGCACTTTCAATTATTATTACTAACCTAAGTATGACTTTAAAGTAGAACCGGTGGTGAGATTCCAGGTCTTAAGATATCAGGGATGTGGACTCACCCTTTTGGGGCAATTACTCCCAGACGGTATTCATCGGCGTTCCATCTATGAGACAAATAAATCAGATATGCACTTTAAATTGATATTAAACTCAATATCCTCATAAAATATTAATTGTATTACTAATTATAAGGGTTATATTGATTAAAATTTATTGATAAATTGGTTTTCATGAGAGAGTATCAAACTTTGTGGTTTCGCTGTCTTTTCTTGGGTCAAAGAGAGTATCAAACTTTGATGTTTTGTTGTCTTTTATTGGCACCAAGAGAGTATCAAACTTTGTTGTTACATTGTCTTTTATTGGCTCCGAGAGAGTATCAAAATTTATCATTACATTTTCTTTTAATGTCACCAAGAGAGTATTAAACTTGGTTGTTAGGTTGTCTTTTATTGGCTCCGAGAGTGTATAAAACTTTCTTGTTTCGTCGTCTTTCATTGGTTCAAGGAGAGATGCAAACATTGCTCTTACGTTGTCTTTTATTGGCTTCGAGAGAGTATCTAACTTTATTCTTACGTCGTCTTTTATTGGCTCCAAAAGAGAGTATCAAACGTTGCTGTTACGTTGTCTTTTATTGGCATGAAGAGAGTATCAAAATTTGCTGATAATTTGTCTTTTATTAGCTCCGAGGGAGTATCAAACTTTGTTGATACATTGTCTTTTATTGGCTCCAAGAGAATGTGAAACTTTATTATTACTTTGTCTTTTATCGGCACCCAGAGAGTATTAAACTCTGTTGATACGTTGTCTTTTATTGACTATAGGAGAGTATCAAACTTTGTTGTTTCGTTGTCGTTTTTTTTTTGGCACCAAGAGAGTATCAAACTTTGTTGTTATTTGAGTTTTAATGGCTTCAAGAGAGTACGTTGTTTTTTGTCTTTTATTGGCATTAAAAGAGTATCTAAACTGATATATTATCTTTTATTTACTCCAACAAAGTATCAAATTTTGTTGCTTCTTTGCCTTTTAATGGCACCGAGAGCGTATCAAACTTCGTTGTTGTGTTATCTTTTATTGGCACCAAGAGATTATCAAACTTTATTGTTACGTTGTCTTTTATTGGCAGCGAGAGAGTATCAATCTTTATTCTTACGTCGTCTTTTATTGGCTCCAAGAGAATATCAAACTTTGCTGTTACGTTGTCTTTTATTGGCATGAAGAGAGTATCAAAATTTGCTGATAATTTGTCTTTTATTGGGCGCCGAGGGAGTATCAAACTTTGTTGATACATTGTCTTTTATTGGCACCAAGAGAGTATCAAACTTTGTTGTTTCCATGTATTTTATTGGCTTTGAGAAAGTATCAGACTTTATTTTTACTTTGTTTTTTATTTGCTTCGAGAGAGTATCAAACATTGCTCTTACGTTGTCTTTTATTAGCTCCAAGAGAGTATCAATCTTTATTGTTACGTTGTCTTTTATTGGCACGAAGAGAGTATCAAAATTTGTTGATACGTTGTCTTATATTGGCACCAAGAGAGTATCAAACTTTCTTGATACTTTGTCATTTATTGGCACCAAGAGAGTATCACAGTTTGTTTTTTCGTTGTCATTCATTGGATCCAAATGATTATCAAACTTTATTATTACTTTGTTTTTTATTGGCACCAAGGCAGTATCAAACCTTGTAGATACGTTCTCTTTTATTGGCTTCGACAGAGTATCAATCTTTGTTGTTACGTTTTCTTTTATTGGCACAGAGAGAGAATCAAACTTTGTTTTTTGTTGTCTTTTATTGGCACCAAGAGAGTATCACTCTTTATTGTTTTGTTGTCTTTTATTGGCTCCCAGAGAGTATTAAACTTTTTTGTTACGCCGTCTTTTATTGGCCTCGAGAGAGTATCAAACATTGTGTTCTCGTGGTCTTTTATCGGCACCAAGGGCACCTCTGGTGGTGTAATGGTTAGCAAGGTAGACTAGCAAACCTACTCGAGTGATTTCGATTCTCATTGGGTGCCCAAATCATGCGGCCTTGTGCTACATCTAAGCAAAAAAAAAGCTTAGTAAATTGCCTTTTATCGGCACCAAGAAAGTATCAATCTTTGTGGTTACGTTGTCTTTTATTGGCACCAAAAAGTATTAAATTTCATTGTTACCTTGTCTTTTATTGGCACCAAGAGAGTATTAAACTTTGTTGATACGTTGTCTTTTATTGGCACCAAGAAAGTATCAAATCTTATTGTTACTTTGTCTTTTATTGGCACCAAGAGAGTATTAAACTTTGTTGATATGTTGTCTTTTATTGGCACCAAGAAAGCATCAAATTTCATTGTAACGTTGTTTTTTATTGGCACCTAGTGAGTATCAAACTTTGTTTTTTCATTGTCTTTAATTGGGACCAGGAGAGTATCAAACTTTATTGCTACGCTGTCTTTAATTAGCATCAAGAGAAAATAAAACTTTCTTGTTACGTTGTCTTTATTGGCACCAAGAGAGTATCAAAATTTATTCTTACCTTGTCTTTTATTGGTTTCGAGAGACTATCAAACATTGTGGTTTCGTTGTCTTTCATTGGCTCCAATAGAGTATCAAATTTTATTGTCATGTTGTCTTTTATTGGCTTCGAGAGAGTATCAAACATTGCGGGTTTTTCTTTTTGTCTTTTATTGGTTCCGAGAACGTGACAAACTTTGTTTTTTCATTGTCTTTTATGGGCTCTAAGAAATTATCAATTTTTCTATTTCATTGTCTTTCATTGCCCTCGTGAGAGTATCAAACATTGTGGTTTGGGTGTCTTTTATGGTCTCCGAGAGAGTATCCAAATTTATTATTACGTTATCTTTTATTGGCTCCATAGTGTATCAAACTTTATTGTTACGTTGGGTGGTTATTGGCTTCGAGATAGTATCACAGTTTGTTTTTTCGTCTTTTATTGGCGCGAAGAGAGTATGAAACTTTATGGTTACGTTTTCTCTTATTGGCTTCGAGAGTGTCAAAATATTGTTGTTTCGTTGCCTTTTTTACACTGAGAGAGTATCAAACTTTGTTATTACATTGTCTTTTTTGGCTTCAGGAGAATATCACACATTGTTGTTTCGTTGTCTTTTATTTGATCTAAGAGAGTAACAAACTTTATTGTAACTTTGTCTTTTATTGGCACCAAGAGAGTATTAAACATTGTTGCTTCATAGTCTTTTATTTTCTTCGGGAGAGTATAAAACTTTAATGTTACGTTGTCTTTTATTGGTTTCGAGAGATTATCAAACATTGTTATTTCGTTGTCTTTTATTGGCACCAAGAAAGTATCAAAGTTTATTGTTACGTTGTCTTTTATTGGCACCAAGAGAGGATCATACTTTGCTGTAACGTTGTCTTTTATTGGCACCAAGAGAGAGTCAGACTTTGTTGTAACAATGTCTTTTATTGGCACCAAGAGAGAATCAGACTTTGCTGTAACGTTGTCTTTTATTGGCACCGAGAGAGAATCAGACTTTGCTGTAAAGTTGTCTTTTATTGGCACCAAGAGAGAATCAGACTTTGCTGTAACGTTGTCTTTTATTGGCACCAAGAGAGAATCAGACTTTGCTGTAACGTTGTCTTTTATTGGTACCAAGAGAGAATCAGACTTTGCTGTAACGTTATCTTTTATTGGCACCAAGAGAGAATCAGACTTTGCTGTAAAGTTGTCTTTTATTGGCACCAAGAGAGAATCAGACTTTGCTGTAACGTTGTCTTTTATTGGCACCAAAAGAGAATCAGACTTTGCGGTTACGTTGTCATTATTGGCTCTGAGAGAGTATCAAACATTGTTGATACAATGTCTTTTATTGGCACCAAGAGTGTCAAACTTTGTTGTTACATTGTCTTTTATAGGCTCCAATGAGTATCACACTTGTTTCGTTGCTTTTTTAGACACTCAGAGAGTATTAAACTTTGTTGTTACGTTGCCTTTCATTGGCACCAAGAGAGTGTCAAACTTTGTTGTTACGTTGTCTTTTATCGGCACCAGGAGTGTATCAAACTTTATTGTTACGTTGTCTTTTATTGACACCGAGAAATTATCAAACTTGGTTGTTCCCTTGTCTTTTATTGGCACCAAGAGAGTATCAAACGTTATTGTTATGTTGTCTTTCATTGGTTCCGAGAGAGTATCAAACTTTTTTGATTTCTTCGGTTATTGTGAGCCCCAGAGAATATCAAGCTCATTTTTAATGTTTTTAAGATTGCTCTAAATTTTTATTTACATAGCTTAAGTAGGTTGGCACAAGGCTCTCTGAGAATGGCGCATATGGATGAGCGAACTGGCTTTACTACTGCTAGACTAGTTCCCTTACACTTACTCGAAGCGCCAAATATTTGTGCGTTAGTTTAGTACCTGACCTCGTTTGAGGTCTACCTATCTCACTATACGCCCCCTTCTTTATCTCTCAAGTGCCCACAGTAAGGCAACTGAACATAGAGTTCTATAAATCAAACATTGAACCACAAATGGTTCAATTCGACAGAAGATTTAAATTGAAAAAAATAAAAAAAATGCAAAGTCACACTAAAATAAAATAAAAATAAAATTCGAAATAAAAAAATAAAAAAAGTGACATGAAGAATTTAATTTAGTGTACATTACTCTGCCAGGTGTCAAGCCATATATGGTAGGGACAGCAGATGCTCTATGCAAATTATGACATTCCTTGTGTGTGCACATACATTTATAGCCGTCGGATATTAAGTCCGAGGATCAAAAAAGCAGATGAAAAAGCTGCTTCACTTTAAAATCTCGCCTGCCTATCTATCTATCTATCTATCTATCTATCTATCTATCTAACTCTCTTCGTTTGTTTGTGTGTTTGTTACGTATAGACTTTGAGGTGAATTGGACAATCTACTGAAAACCTTTGATCTCTATCGCCCTGATGGTCGTTTCGTCTGTAGAAGGTTAAGACACTTCGATAAGGTTATCTTGGGTATGGCACTAAAGTGCATCTGATGGTGAGGCTCCAGTTTTAGAGCTTTGGAGATTGTGGAGTACCCCTTCATTGGCAATGCTCCGATGTCCACTCTGAATCAGAATGGTTGTATCTGTTAGGGTACCATCTAGGGGTCAAAAAGAACTTGTGTCCTGAATATGACACTAAAGTGCATCTGCTGGTGAGGCTCCAGTTCTGGAGTTCTGGGGAATGTGGACTGCCCCTTCATTGGTATTACTCCCGGATCCACTCTGAATCAGAGTGGTTGTGCCTGTTAGGATACCATCTAGGGGTCAAATAGAATTAGTGCGCTGTGTATGACCTTAAACTGATGGTGAGGCTCCAGTTTCTCTCAAATAGTCATAACTTACACGTAATTAAATGGTTCAAAGAATGTTAACATGCTGTAAACAACAAAGCAACAAACAAAAACAACAACAACAAATAATCAACTAGTCAAACAGCAAACTAACATTAAGCTAACCAATCGACTCACCAGAAAGTCAATCAACCAGCCAACCAGTTAAACTAACCAATCCACTAATCAAGTCACCACCCTTACAACCAAACAACCTGTCACTCAACCAACCAATCAATCAGTTAACCAAGAAAACCACCAACCAATCTGTTTTAAACATAAATTCACGGATGACGTGATTTTGCACCCCCTCCCCACACCCTTATAGAATAACTGATATTGTAAATAAAATGGAAATAGTTTATATTTTTATAAATCTGGGAAAATGAATTCTGTTCGAAATACACCAATGTTATTTTGTTTTCTTTTTTTTTTTTTTGCTTGTTTGTTTTTTTTTGTTTTTTTTTGGTTGATTTTTATTTGTTTTTTATTGTTTGTTTTTTTTCGTTGCTTTTTTTTTTTTTTTGTTATTTTGGAAATTATCTTCATCTATTTTTATTGGTTTCGATTAAATTTTGTGGAAGACGATCGTTTTATGTTTCTTTCCTTCTTTTTTCTCTTTCACTTCCTTTCTTTCTTCATCTTCCTTTTTTCTCTAATTTCTTTCTTCCTTCTTTTTTCTTTCTTTCTTTCTTTCTTTTTCTTTTCTTCATTCATTTTTTCCTACCTTACTTCGTTTATTACTTCCTTCATTTATCATTTCATCCATTTATTCATTCTGTTTTTTCCTTCCTTCCTTCCTTCCTTCCTTCCTTCCTTCCTTCCTTCCTTCCTTCCTTCCTTCTTTCTTTCCTTCTTTCTTTCGATCGTTTACTTTTTTCTTTCTCTTGCACCCTTATTCTTTCCTTCTGTCTGTTTATCATTTACTTTATTCTTCATTCATTTGTTTTATCTCTCCTTCTTTCAGTGATGTTTTTTCTTATTATTTCGTTCGTCATTTATTCGTTTTTCTTTTATTTCTTATTCTCTTCATTTATACCTCTCTTTCTTCTCTCCTTATTCATTTATTCTTTCTCGAATTATTTCACTTAAACATTTATTTTTGCATTTTTCCTTTTTTCATATTTTCATTATTCATTCTTTCCTTTGTTAACTCATTCATTAGTTTCTTTTCTGATTCATTCATTCATCTTTCCTTCATTCATCATCTTTTTATTCACTTTTTGTTTATTCTTTCTTCTTATCTACTTTTATTTCCCTCTTCATTCATTCATTCATTCTGTCGTTGTTTTATTCCATTTACGAGATTGAAACATTTAAAAGAAAATGAATGGATAATAAGAAAAAACAAATAAACAAACAAACGAGCAAAAAGAAAGAAAGGAACAAAGAGACATAAAAACAAAGAACCTACTAAAGAAAGAAAGAAAGAAAGAAAGAAGCAAACAAAACATTATCCAGAAAGAAAGAAAGAAAGAAAGAAAGAAAGAAAGAAAGAAGCAAACAAAACATTATCCAGAAAGAAAGAAAGAAAGAAAGAAAGAAAAAGCTGAATAAAATAAGAAAAAAAGGAGCATTTTTTCCTACTTTAGGTCTTTAATAATTTTGCTAGATTTTCTTTGATCTTATTTTCAGGCATTTTTTTACTGCAACAAAGACATCTTGTGTGTGTGTGTGTGTGTGTGTGTGTGTGTGTGTGTGTGTGTGTGTGTGTGTGTGTGTGTGTGTGTGTGTGTGTGTGTGTGATGGGGGAGTTTTTATTCTACGTTTTGATCCGAAATAAAAAAAAATGATCTTTCCACACGCGTTTTTATTTTCGACTCATCCTGGTTACTTGACACTCGGAAAAAAAATATTCAACATTCATCAAAAATAAATAAAACTAAGATTTCAAAATAATCAAAAATTACTGATTGTAATACTTTATCTTAAAAGGTAATGACAATTTGCCGATCATCTTGCGTTAGACTGTATTTGAAAAAAATGGTTATATAATGCTTATAGAGCAAGGTTAGAGGACCATTATGAACGAGTTCGATTCTTACTGGGTGTCTCATATTTCTGGTATTGTGCCACAGCTGAGATTACATTAGTTTATTGGTATGGTTTATTTGTTCAACAGCATATCAATTCATTATGAGTTATTTAAAGCCAAAATTTGATTTACAAGGATCATTAAATAAGTTTCCAGACATTTTTCGTATGTGCACTTTCATTGATAGTACACACATGAAACTCTAGTCCCCTTCGAAGTAATCTCCTCTGGCTGCAATGTACTTATTGTACCGTTCCAACAACTTCTGCAAGGCCCCATAGTAGTCCTCTTGTGTGAGCGTGTCAATGACCTTCGTCACAGCCTCTTTCATTTCCTCAATTGTCTCATAACGGCAGCCTCTGAGCTTAGGGAATAACCAAAAGTCACAGGGAACAATGTCTGGACTATAGGGAGGGTGAGGAACTGTCTTGATGCCCATCTTAGTCAAAAAGTCTGTGACAAGGATGGACGTGAACTGGTGCATTGTCCTGGTGGAAATGCCACTGACCCGATTTGAAGAGTGCTGGCCTCCTCAGACGGAATCTCTTCCTGAAATCGCTTAAACCTCAACATAGTATTCCTTGTTGACTGTCTGTCCAGTGGGTACCCAGTGCATGTAGATCATACCAGTGCTGTCAAAAAAAAAGGGATCATAAAAAAGTTTGTGGGTGAATTTGCTCTGCCTGGCCTTCTTGGGTCCGGGAGCGCCAGCATGCTTCCACTGGGAACTCTCTCTCTTGGTCTCTGGGTCATAGCAGTAGATCCAGCTTTCATCGCAGGTCACCAGAGCATCAAGAACTGCGGGATCGGAATTGATCAGCTCGACCATCTCCCTGCTGTCATGACAACGTCTTTCTTTCTGATCTTCTCTGAGCACCCTTGGGACAAACTTCACGCAAATCTTCCGCATCTTCAGTTCCTCGCGAATAATTGTGTGTACAGTTCCCACACTGACATCAAACTGTGCACTTATTGTCTCTATAGACACACGACGGTCCTTATCCATGAAATTCTTAATTTGGCCAATCAACTCTGGTGTTCTGACTTCCTTACTCCTCCTACACCTCTCATCATCCCTCACAGACTCCCTGCCTTCATTGAATCTCTTATGCCACTCAAAAACTGATGTTCGATTCATGAAAGATGGTCGAAAAGCAGTCTGAAGCATTCCATAGGTTTCTGTGGCATTTTTTCCAAGTTTAAAACAGAATTTTAATGCATATCGTTCTTCTAAAGTGTCTTCTCGTCCAGATTGCATTTTTGAAATTCGCCAGCTGTGACAATCAGGCTTTAGTAGGGTGTATTCCAATCGCTTTTGTAGCGGTTCATTTAAACCTGAAATCATAAAAGTTAGTCAGTCATCTCATAAGATGTATAGCAATAACATACTAAATTTTCAAGAGTCTACGACAATTTGAAATACCTGCACAAAAAAAGTCTGGAAACTTATTGAAGGCACCTCGTATATCATAACTATATTTTCAGTGTTCCATTATTCTTGTTTTATGTTTATTTCTTCAATGTCCCCGAGGCGTAGTTGTTAACGTGTTGGACTGTGATATCTTAGTAAGCGAGTTCGAACTCCAGTCGTGCTATTACGGTCACTTTTGGACTAATACCCTTGGGAAAGGTATGAATCTCCTTATCCCCACAACTATAGGTTAAATAGTACCACGAGTTCTTCTATAAGGATAGCTTCGACATTAAATAAACCGTAAAGGTTGATATGCCATTAAATATAGAAGCAAAATCTATTGCTTTTTAAATTGCACTTTTGAGAGACTGCTCATGTTGTAGTGGCTAATGTGCAGGACTGCGACACCATAGTAAGCGAGTTAGATAACCCACGAAGGTTGATATGCCATTAAACAGAAAAAGCAAAGCAAACCAAATTGGACTTATGTCTGTAATCAATTGTTTGCTCACATTTGTATAGTTTCTATACCTAACCACTCCCCCATGAGTAAGATGCGATACAAGGTCAATTTTCAAGCGGAGTTTAACAGGTTTTAATTCAGAATTTTCCTTCTCTAGACTAGTCACCCTATTAAGAGCCTAGTCTGCCCAACTATTTACCCATAGCTGAAAGGAGAATAATTGGATGGATACATTTCCCAAAGGAATTAGCGCTATGGAAAATGCAAACAGCCTCGTCTAGGTTTTAAATTCTGGTCACCATGTTCATTTCATAGGACAGAAAACATTATACCACGAACGCCTCTCATACCTTTGCCCATTTATATGGTTTCAAGTATTTCTACCAAATACCAATAATTTGCAATTATATGATTCCAAGTAAATTACAAAAATTATAAGTGAATTATTATAACTTCATCTTAATACAGAAAATTTGCATAAAGTTAAATGGTTTGTTGGTTAGTGAATTGATTTGTTGGTTTGTTTGGGTTTTATGGCATATCAACTTTCGTGGGTTACTTAATGCCAAATCCTCTTTATATATATTTATATATTACATCTATGACTTGTAAACGCAGAGTTTGTAGATAACATTTTTAAACGAGTCCGAGTACATTTGTTTGCACACAGTTAAATGGTTTCAAGTATTCCTATCAAACACTAATAGTTTTATTTGTACACAGTTAAATGGTTTCATGTATATAAAATGATTAAATATTTCTGTTTGACCCATATATGGGACCTTAACTGGTACAACCACTCCGGGTTAGAGTAGACCTGGTAGCAAAGGCAATGAAGGGTAATTTCCCATTCCTCAAAGGTTCAAAAGTAGAGCCTCACCATCAGATAGTTTAGAGTCATTTCTGGGACATTCGTTGAGGGAATCTTACTCCTCTGCAAAGACGCAGTTGGCATATTCTACAGCCCCAGCTGATTCGGCTGAGTTAAATGGTTTCAAGTATTCCAATCTCAATTAAAGAAAAGAAAGAAAGAAGAAAGAAGTGACTTAGAGAAAAAAGCGAATAAATCAAGACCTGAATTTTAGTTTAATATTTAGGAGTTACACTTTTACGTGAGGTATAAATTTTGTGCGCGTAAAGAGTCAGCCAATGCTAGGCCTACAATTTCCATCTGCAAAAGTCACCAAAGAATCCCGGATGATTATTGATAATTTGTTTGTGGTTTAATGGACACTCAATCGATGTTGTTGTCGTTTGTTTTTAACCTTTACAGAAAAGAGTCATGGCCCCGTTGACAGAGCACACTAAACTTAAAAAAGAATCATATATATATATATATATATATATATATATATATATATATATATAATTGTTTTTGTCTGTAGATGACTATATAAATATCTATATATTACAATGCCTTTTTTAGTTAGTATAAAGGTAATGACGATTGAAAACGCTGATCAGAGATAAGTACAACTAAGAAAATTTAATACAACAAAAAGAAGTAGATGTATGTAAAATTACTTATAACAAGTATTGCGATGTATGCATGAGAGAGAGAGAGAGGGGGGGGGAGGTCAGACAGATTCTCAATGAACATGTTATGGTGAAAGAGAGTAAAATCAAAAAATATGTACAGAAAAAATGTTCTCGTACACAGAAAATCTGTACGAATAAATCTATATTTATAATCAACATACGGATGTATGGATGATTATATATATATATATATATATATATATATATATATATATATATATATATATATAACAACCAATCCGAACGGGCAGGATGTGACACAAGATCAATTTTTAAGCCGGATTTAACGGGTTTGAATTCAGAATTTTCCCTTCTCCTAAATCGGTTGCTATACCAAGGTTAAAGAGACCATTCTAGAGTCGGAAGATGAATTGTTGGATTCATGCCTTTCCCAAGTGTATTAGCATAATGTGAAAAGCAATCAGCCTCGCCCAGTATTTGCACTCGCGTCACTGTGTCCATTTCATTCGACGGACACAGATAAGTGTATATGTCTGTATGAATTAACGGCTGACTGAGTAGAAAAAAATTAAGATAGATAGATATGAAGAAATTGAACGAGATAGATAGATAGATAGATAGATAGATAGATCAAAGTTCTTTCCTTTTAGCCAAACTGTTTCTTTACGTGTTGCACTAACTGAGTTAAGTGAGGAAGAGTTCATCCCTGCATTTTTATGTTTCATGAGATAGATACTACGTGTGCCTTCAATAAGTTTACAGACTTTTTTTGTACAGGCATTTAAAATTGTCGTAGACTCTTAAAAATTCAGTATGTTATTGCTAGACATCTTATGAGATGACTGACTAATTTTTATGATTTCATGTTCAAATGAACAGCTACAGCAGAAATTGGAATACACCATACTAAAGCCTGATTGTCACAGCTGGTGAATTTCAAAAATGCAATCTGGACTTTAGAAGAATGATATGCGATAAAATTCAGCTTTAAACTTGGAAAAAATGCCATGTGATGAAAGCTTGATCTACTGCTGTGACCAGAGACCAAGAGACGGAGTTCCCAGTGGAAGCATGCTGGCGCTCCCGGACCCAAGAAGGCCAGACAGAGCAAATTCACCCACAAACTTTTTATGGTCCTTTTTTTGACAGCACTGGCATGATCTACATTGACTGGGTTCCCACTGGACAGACAGTTAACAAGGAATACTATGTTGAGGTTTTAAGCGAGTTCAGGAAGAGATTCTGTCGGAAGAGGCCATCACTCTTCAAATCGGGTCAGTGGTATTTCCACCAGGACAATACACCAGTCCCAACTCCATCCTTGTCACAGACTATTTGACTAAGATGGGCATCAAGACAGTTCCTCACCCGCCCTATAGTCCAGACCTTGCTCCCTGAGACTTTTGGTTATTCTCTAAGCTCAGAGGGTGTCGTTATGAGACAATTGAGGAAGAGGCTGTGACGAAGGTCATTGACATGCTCACACAAGAGGACTTCTATGGGGCCTTGCAAAAGTTGTTGGAACGGTACAACAAGTGCATTGCAGCCAGAGGAGATTACTTCGAAGGGGACTAGAGTTTCATGTGTGTACTATCAATAAAAGTGCCCATACGAAAAATGTCTGGAAACTTATTTAATGATCCTCGTATATGTGCATCTTTGTCTGAACATCTTCCCCATTCTTTATAAGAAGAGCAAATAATTATGGATGGTGTTGTAACTGCATTGTATACCTCTACCTATATTCGATCGTTGGTGCTAGAGTTGTATACGTGTGTAGCTTTTCTCTAAGATTTTGACGAGTAGTAAAACGGGCACCTTAGATCTATAATTTTGAACACTTTTCTGCAAGAAATTGCGAGTCTTTTTATGCATCGAACTGTCTCCTCGAAGAAGTGTTTCGCGACTTCAACGAACAACTATTTCTTTATGGGTCAGAGAAAAGGGCTGAAATTCTCTTGAAACGCTGTTTATTTATTCACATATTCATTTAGTCCTTTTGTTTTACGAGGGTCATTCAATAAATAAGGTCAATTTTTTTTTGAAGAAGAAGAAGGCAAAAAGGATTCTTTCAATTAGAATTTTTTGCATAAATTTAAACTCTGAATTGTATAGAATTGCTTTTTAGCAAAAATTATTTCAATCTCGCAAAAATATTTGTATTGAGGCAATTCAAAATGGCGCCAAATCAGGATGTTCTATGTTTCAACAGAGGCCTGTCATCAAAATTTGGTGGCTGAGAAGTGCAAACAATGTGAAATTTACAGAAGAATGTTTGATGTATACAGAATAACAAGTTTTAGCAAAATGGAAAAAATGTGTACCTTTGAGTTAAACATAAGTTTGCACGACGAACCTGAACTAAAAAGATAGTCTATGGACTAGAAACACACTGACTCTCCGGTAAAGAAAAAGTTTCGGGCACAGCAGTTATTAAAGAAGGTGACAATGTTCTGCAATACGAAATGATTCATCACTACTGATTTCCTTGAAAAACATGTAATTCTTAACAGAAGTTCCAATCACCAACTCCTTTATCAATTTTCTTCATGAAACAAAATGTGTATGATCTATAACCATTGGACGACTTGTGAATTCTTTGTAATGTCACCTGTCATGTCACCTGAATGTAATGAGGATCAAAAAAAGGAAATTTTTTTGAAGAAGGTAAAATTTTTTTCTCCATTGATGTAAACTCGGTATTGTTTGGAATGAATTTGTAGCAAAAATCATTTTAATCTCGCAAAAACATTTGCTTTGAAGCTATTCAAAATGGTGGCAAATCAAACAGATTGGACAGAGGTCTGTCATAAAATCTTTGGTGGCTGAGAAGTGCAAACAATGTGAAATTTACGTTTTAGGTATCGAGATAAATAAAACAATTCCCAGAAAACAAATACATAAACAACTAACATAAAATAAAACAGATAAGAAAGAAAGACAGAAAGAAGGAAAGAAAGAACTGAACACAAAGAAAGAAAGAAAGAAAGAAAGAAAGAAAGAACTAATATGAATTATAAAACGCAAGAAAGGGAAATTAAGAGGTATTATTATTATTATTGCAGTAGTAATTGTTGTCGTTGTTATGACTTGAAACCCTATGGGGGTGTCCTCGTGGTTTAATGGTTAAAGCGATGGACTGCGGAATTGTAGTAAGCGAGTTCGAACTCCAGTCGCGCTATTACATTCACTTTCGGACAAATACCCTTGGGGATATGTATTGAACCCCTCATCCCCCCATCTATGGGTTAAATAGCATCATTGTTGTTCTTCTAGAAGGACAGATTTGGCATTAAATAACCTGCAAAGGTTGATATGCCATTAAACAACAAAGGACCCGAACCCGAAACCCTTGCAAATTATTACCGTTAAATAGGAATACTTGAAAATACATGACTGTGTGCAAACAAATGATAATTAAATCGAAAGAGAAACTTTAAATGATATAATTTTGTATAAATGATGATTACTAAATGGGAATATTGGATATTATATAACTGGACAAATAAATGGTTATAGACAAATAAAAACGAGCAATTTCTTAAGAATGCAATGAACATTGAAAATATTGTTATAATTACGATCGAACATTTACAAATGAGTCAAAATTCGGCATTACATAACCCATTCGGTGATATGGCATTAAATACGTAAACCCATAAATATACATAAAAACTGAGTAAAAAATAAAGTCAAATCATTATATATATACAAATATATATATTTATATATATTTATATATATATAATGATTTGAATTTATCATATATATATATGTGTAGATATGGTACTTGATGCCGTTTTACTTAACACTCACCATTATAAGGTAAGCATCAAGGGTAAAGTGGAGCAATCCAGAGAATGGAATAGCGCCCTGCCCTACACGTCGGTGTGGTAGCTATTGAAAAGAGAGCCTTCGGGTCACCCTCGACTAAGATCGCCACGTTACTTTTACTTATATATATATATGTATATTACACGAGTATCACAAACAATTTATTTAGATTTTAAATAAAGAACTACATGGTTTCTCCTTCGAAGTAATCCCCCTTGAGTCTAATTCACTTTCCTATCCTTCTCTGCCACGCTTCTATGCACTGCTGGAAGGATTCTTCGGGGATGCCCTTCCGTTTTGCCGTTACGCCCTTCATGATATTATCCCATGCCTTCAAAACGGATCCCCTTAATGATCCATTTGAGTTTGAAAAAAGAAAAAAGTCACATGTAGCAAGCTCAGGTGAATTGGAAGGTTGTTCCAGTACGGCGATGTTCCTCTCAGCCAGGGAATGCCGGATACTCAACAAACCCACAAAACCACAAACCTTACCCACTTGATGCTCACCTCATTCTACTCATTGAAGGCCTCTCACTCGTTGGGGGTTATCTTTCACCTCTTCCCACTCCTCTTTGAATCTCTTGGGCCCCACAGAAAAACACGTGCTTGTGATATAGGTGCTAAATCCATACATTTCGAAGGTTCGTGACAATTTTTCGCAACAGAACAAAAAAAAAAAAAAAATTCAGACCTATTTGTTTCTCGGTGCTCCTAGCTGAACAACCTGAAAAAAAGAGGTGGTATGAAGAAAATCAGGTTTAAAAAAAAAAAAAGCTCAGATTACAGTTATATACTCCCAAGATATCATGTTACAGGCTCATCCCTCTTTCACCAATAGCTCACACAGCACACTCTGTCCCATTGTTTTTCAGACAGACTTCTCTTCTTATATATATATATATATATATAATCTTACCACTATATACGAGGGTCATTTATTAAATAAGGAGAAATTTTGCCGAAGCGCAATTGGCAATAGGAAGCACTGTTTACGCTTTTTAAGGAAATTACTAGTGATAGGGACCTTTCATATACCAGAAAACTGTCAGCATGACCTTCTTAAGTATCCACTGCACCGGAACTTTTTCGTTACCGGAGAGTCAGCAAGTTTCCACTCCATGGACTGTCTTTTCCAATTAGGTTCATCGTGACAAATCCATGTTTAGTCCATTTGTAAACAATGTTTTGACTAAAACATTCTTCTCCATACACATCACACATTCCTCAGGAAATTTCACATGGTTTGCACTTCTCAGCCACTAGATATTTCATGACAGATCTCTGTTCAAGCCTGGGGCACTGTTTGATTTTTCGCCATTTTGAATAACCTCAAAACAAATACGGTTGCGTGATTTAAATAATTTTTGGAATAAACCAAACTCGGATAATTTATGGAAAAAATTCTTAAAAGAAAATCTATTTTCCTTTAAAAGAAATTCCACTTGTTTATTTTCTGGCCCTTCTATATGTAGATCTTTCGAGTGTGTCTAGACTGGCGTTGGTCTTTTAGGTTGGCAGTTCATTATTATTGAAAAGGTGCTCCTTATTGGTGCATTCAAAGTAAAGCTTCCTTTGAGAAGTAACTTTACATGTGTGTGTGTGTATGTGTGTATGTGTGCGTGTGTGTGTGTGTGTGCGCGCACATGCGCGCTTATGCACTAATTTCTGAGTATAAAAGTATGTCTGTGAGAAAAAGAGGGAGGTACATACGGTGTGTACTCGTGAATGTGCCAAACAGCAAAGCCACTTTCAAAAGCAAACATCATTTTATTTAGCGATGAAAAGCGCTCCGTTTGAATTCAAATGAGTCAATTCTGATCTCAAAAGAGAAACTCGATTTTATTTAATCAACAAAGAAAAGGTCAGCAAGGTCAACCATTGCGATTTTCTCAAGTGGAATTGTATGAGGGACTAAAAAGCCGACACCCTACCTTCTATTCACACACACACACACAAAAAAAAAGTCCAAATCAAATAATTGAAGTTTATCTTTTGTGGATTTCTCATGTGCAAAGGACATCGAAAAGACAAAAAGCAAAAAAACCTTCAAATGAATAGATAGTAATGAAAAGACAAAGATAGATAGATAGATAGATAGATAGATAGATAGATAAAGAGAGTGAGAAAGATAAATACGAACACACACATACACACATACACACACACACACACATATATATATGTATATGTATATATATACGTCTTAATATCAATAATAAAGTTTGGTATATTTTTAGATAAAGAGTAATTAATATCATTGATAGTGTTTATACATAAAAGGATTGCGGTGGCACAGCGTTAACAGGGCTTCGTAACTGTCAGTTTGTAACATATTGACCTTCGACCCAGCCGTCAATCAAGAAACAGGTGCATCCGGTCGAAGATATCAAGATATAACCTTGACCGTGGACGGGTTGAATTCGGTGCAATTGCGACGCCCACGGGAAGCAGGTGGGTGTCAAATAATTACATAACCCGGTGCCACAGACAGTTCAAGTTAGTTGGAGTCAGTTGGAGTTCGAGTTGCAGTTCGAGGCAGTGAGAACCAGCACCCAGCAGAGGGCTTGGGCCCTCATGACCCCCGGTTGAGCAGTCCAGCAGAATGAGAAAAGAAGTGCTGCAATAGTCAGAGGAACTGGGGGTCAATATGTTACAGTCTGTTCAGTCTCCAACTCACTTCTCACACATAACCCTTTCGCAACCCTTTCGAATAAATTGTGAGAGGTATATTTTTCTAAAGCGTGTTCGTTCGTTATTATTGTTGATTATGTTTCCGCATGTATATATGTATACGTATAGTTGTATCACGGCTATACAACAAGTTTCTCGCCTATGCGAAGTTAAACTTATACTATTGATCATTTAATTTGCTTAAAATAATTTTTATATGGGAAGAACAATCAGAGCCCCCTGCACATCAGAATTAAAGAACGCCTCAACACACGTGCATGCATCCTCATTCCTTAAACATTTGATTAAATGCAAAAAAATGATGATGATAATTTTTCCATTAAAATAGAAGCTATAGTACAGAATGTTGGTCATCTCAGAATTAAGGAGGCTTTATTAATAGCTGAGTTTCACCCTCAGATTAACAGTAGGTTAGAATTAAATACTGAATACATCATTAATTAACATAGACATTTGAAATACATATTTAAATTTTTAAAAAATGAAATAAAATAGAAATAAAATAAAATGAGATTAAATTGATTAGGACAACTAAAGTCACGTCTATTCCGCATGGCATTTAAAACACCACATGTGTGTGTGTGTGTGTGTGTGTGTGTGTGTGTGTGTGTGTGTGTGTGTCTGTGTGTGTGCAACAGTTTAACGGTGTTTAAAAAATCTTTGAGTCATCAAGATGATTGATGTGTGATGAATCCGTGGTCGTTTGAGGACGTGGCTTTGATTGAACGCAAGTCACATGATAGTCACATGATGAGATGACTCTAAAAAATTAGAAATAAGATCATTTCAGCCTGTTAAAAGTCACCAACGGGAGCTGATCGAATTCTATCACGGTTGTCATCACTGACTCTCCGCTCAGTCATACGAGTGATGTGAAATGGAAGTCACATTGAAAAAAAAGTAATATGCATAAATAAAAATGTGCCTGATTTGTTCTTCATCCCAACTCTGCAAAGACACAAGTGAAACAACGATGAACGAACGACATGAAGACAAGAACAATATGGCGGACAAGAACAATATGGCAGACAAGAAGAAACTTGCGAAAAAAAAAAACAAAGCACAGAGTTGGGTAATAGGCATCGTATGAAAAAAGAAAATTGTATGTAAATATATATTATACATGTATGTATGTATGTATATCATATCAACTTATAACAAATATACATAGTATGTAACATATATATAACTATATTAATATATATGTATGTATCATATTAACTTTTTATGATTTTTTCGAGTAGATAAATCGATATTAACAGTGATATATATATATATATATATATATATATATATATATATATATATATATATATATATATAGATATATATTACAAAAGATCGAACAAATTTTATTCTACTTCACGTCCTGGAAATATTTAAAAATAAACGGCCACTACCACTTAGCATCACCTTGGTGATAAAAACAACCCTCACTTTAACAATAAAAACAAAAATGAAATAATAATTTAGTTTAAATACTAAACAACTTTAATTTACAAATAGCAAATAAATTATCTTGATAATGTTTCTTACGAGAACCAAAAGTACTCGATCTAACACAAATGACTCCTTTGGAGAAATTATCAACAAATTTCAAAATGGAAACAAAAAACATGTGGACTCTCGAAAGAAAAAAGAAAATACTCCAAAACAGCAAGGATTCGATTTTATTTAATCAAACTTGTTAATATATATATATATATACATATATATATATATATATGTGTGTGTGTATATATATATATATCTATATATATATGTGTGTGTGTGTGTGTGTGTGAGTATATGAGTATGTGTGAGTTATATACGTGGTGCCTTCAATAAGTTTCCAGATTTTTTTTGTACAGGCATTTAAAATTGTTGTAAACTCTTCACTATGTTATTGCTATACACCTTATGCGATGACTGACCAATTTTTATGATTTCAGCTTCAAATGAACAGCTACAGCAGCAATTGGAATACACCCTACTAAAGCCTGATTGTCACAGCTGGCGAATTTCAAAAATGCAATCTGGACATGAGGACACTTTAGAAGAACGATATGCAATAAAATTCTGTTTTAAACTTGGAAAAAATGCCACAGAAACGTATGGAATGCTTCAGACTGCTTTTGGACCATCTTGCATGAATCGAGCATCAGTTTTTGAGTGGCATAAGAGATTCAAGGAAGGCAGGGAGTTAGTGAGGGATGATGAGAGGTGTGGGAGGAGTAAGAAAGTCAATACACCAGAGTTGATTGGCCAAGGGGTTAGGGTTAGGGTTACTATGTTGAGGTTTTAAGGGAGTTCAGAAAGAGATTCAGTCAGAAGAGGACAGCACTCTTCAAATCAGGTCAGTGGTATTTCCACCAGGACAATGCACCGGTCCACAACTCCATCCTTGTCACAGATTATTTGACCTAGATGGGCATCAAGACAGTTCCTTACCATCCCTATAGTCCAGACCTTACTCCCTGTGACTTTTGGTTATTCTCTAAGCTCACAGGCTGTCGTTATGAGACAATTGAAAGAGGCTGTGACGAAGGTCATTGACACGCACACACAAAAGGACTTCCATGGGCCCTTCGAGAAATTGTTGTTGGGGCGGTACAACAAGTGCATTGCAGCCGCTGGAGATTACTTCGAAGGGGACTAGAGTTTCATGTGTGTACTATCAATAAAAGTGCCCATACGAAAAAAAGTCTGCAAACTTATTTAATGATTCTTATATATATAAATATATATATATGTGTGTGTGTATATATATATATATATATATATATATATATATATATATATATATATATTTAACAGTGATATATATATATATATATATATATATATATATATATATATATATATATATATATGTCAGTGAAAAATTCATAAAAAGTTGATGTTCTTCTGATAAAGATTCTAGAACTCTACTGTTTCAAAACGGATATTATTAGATGTCATTTCTAACTAAACACTACAATATAAAAACTTTGTTATTGAGTATAATAATATGTATGAGCCAAAAAAATAAGTATACCTTTTATATATTTTTAAGCAATTATATTTTTGGATGAAGAGTTTAAATTTTGTAGGGTTTGATAAAAAATAATACCGAATAATATCCGTTTTGATTGCATAATCTTCCACTAAATGTCCTGGTTTTTGGGTTTAAAAAAGAAGATAATTTTGAGTCTACTTATTCATGGGTGATATGTATATATATATATAGTTATAGTTATAGTTATTAGTTATAGAGTTTCAGTACTGTAGACTTCTGTATAGACAATTCTTAATGATATCCATTTTGATTTTATAATTTCCAACTAGAAATTATAAAATCCTGGTATATTTTATTCAAAGGAAAACCTTTAATAAAAATAATATATCGATGCATTTATTTAATGTCACTACTATAAAAAGATACTCTGCTTGTGTGTGTGTGTGTGTGTGTGTGTGTGTGTGTGTGTGTGTGTGTGTGTGTGTGTGTGTGATCATTTTTTATTTGTTGAGTTAGTTTAGTATCATAAAAATGTTTTATTTCTTAATGAGAAAATATGGGGAAAATGAATTATTCTTGGATAGGTTGCCCTAATTTTAAAAAGTATTTATTTAATTTCAAATTGGATCTGCAGGTGCTCGATCAAATGAATAATAACACACACTCTCTCACATACCTACACACCATTTATATATATATATATATATATATATATATATATATATATATATATATATATATATATATATATATCGAATAATAATTCATTACATTAATCTACTATTTCCCCAACAATTCAACCACAAATATCTTCGAAAAAACTTTAACTGTGGTAGTAAAACAGTTTCTAACTTATCAAATTAAATTAGGAATTTAATTAATAATAAAAATACAAATAGCCACCTCGAATCCGGAGCAGGGGTTATTTGTCGCTGCCTCTCAAAAGACAGGACTTGACACAAGGTCAAAAGCTCGAAGGCCAATTAAAGTTGGAATCCGGAGCAGGGTTGTTGGAAATTCCATGTCAGGATTGTAATAAAACAAAAGTGGGTTCATCTTCCAATAGTTTCAATAAATCAATTTACAAGAACATTAGAAACTTACAAAAGAAAGGAAACATGAATAAGTTTGGTAATCGAACATAATTTAGAAACTGATCACAACATTAATTTTAAACATTCAAAGATGTTAGTTTAAAACACAATAAAAAAAAATTGTTGAATCAAGTATTTATTTCAATCGGCTATACAATCAGAGTCTAGTTTGTTTTTTTGAATTTATCTTCTTATTTGATCAGATTGGTGCCGAAAAGTTGCAAAATCCCTTATTTAAGTTAATTTGACCTCATCATTTATATACACTGAGATAGATAGATAGATAGATAGATATATAGATAGATAGATAGATATGAATTTTTAAAATAAAAATTTATGACCATTATTTGAATCACATAAATACGAAACAGAGCGCTACCAGTAGAAATGGAATTTTTAAACTTTCTCATCTCTTTCATTTTTTTACTAACATTCATGCCCTGATGAAAGTCAAAAACTGAAACGTCTAACGTCGGCAAATATTTCTAGAGATAAAATCATTCTCTCAAGACATTCTGTTTTTTTATTTATTTTTTTTTTTTTCATTTCTATACATTTTCATAATGTCGAATTTATTTCAACTTTTTCCCCTTGTATTCAGTCATGGTTTTCTGTCTGGCTGAAGTTTATAACTTTTTCAGCGACCTTCTTATATATATATATATATATATATATATATATATATATATATATATATATATATATATACAAAGGTCGTTGAAAAAGTTATAAACTTCAGCCAGTGAGAACAGCATCACTGAATATTTTTTCCCTTTATCATCACACAACTACTTCTAATAAAACGGTAAAAACTAATTCAGATTTCTGTTTTAATTTCTGTTTAAGTGAGGCTCATACAAAAATGAAAGGTAGGCGACAAATCTAAAATCTGGGTGCGACTTAAAACTTTTTCGAATACACTCTTATATATATATATACATATATATACACATGTATATATATATATATATATATATATATATATATATATGTATGTATGTACAAATCAGTTGATATTGTTATAAGGTGTACGCTCGTACGTACGAGTGTTGTATGTGTATGAGGATGTATTATTGTATTCACCATCATTATATATATACATATGTATATATACCCAAACATTGAAATTATATATATATATATATATGTGTGTGTGTGTGTGTGTGTGTGGATGTAGATGTGTGTGCGTAAATATGAATATGTATATATACGTATGTATACATATCATACATACATATTAAATGTATATTATTTTGTGGGCTCCATCTGCATTATAGTGGGTTTCTGGTCTGTGCGTATACGTAAGTGTATATATATATATATATATATATATATATATATATACACGTATCTGTGTGTATGTATGTATGTGTGTGTGTGTGTGTGTGTGTGTGTGTGTGTACGTGTCTGTGTATACACATTATACTCTCATATTACACACGCATTATAACGTGTGTCGTATTACTGTGTGTGTGCGTGCATGTGTGTGTGTGTGTGTGTGTGTGTGTGTGTGTGTGTGTGTGTGTGTGTGTGTGTGTGTGTGTGTGTGTGTGTTTGGCGAGTGCACATGTGTGTGTATTAATTTATACTTGCCCAAGAAATAATAATGGAAAAAATCGTACACAACTGAATATAAAACGGCTGAAAATTCACATAAATCAAATTAGACAAATGTGATCCTCTTCCTCTGTCGCCATATTAAATGAAATAAAATGAAATAAAACACGAAAGCAAAAATAAAATAAAAAACTTTTGCTGTTTATAAAATGTAAACGTTATCTTTTTATCTTTATTTTATCATTATATATATATATATATATGATTTCATATTTATTTTATATGCGTTCCAGTGAGCCGTTTTGTCTTGTGCGAAGGTGGAGCAAAGCTTGTCATTGGGTGGTCTTTATCATAAAGGCGGGGCAAATATTATCATGTGACAGGTTTGTGGGTGGAGCCAAGATACACGCGTGACGACGTAGAACGAAGCAAGGATGTGACTGCTAGAAAAATAGACATTTTATACCTTGAATAAAAGTTAGATCGGCATACAACCATGCGGTATTGAAGGATAAGATTGTGATGCGCCAATGATACAAGAAAGAAAGGACTGTCTATCTGCCTTCGAAATCAATACTGAAAATACTAGTGCTTAACAGGGCGTGAAAATATTGTATTTTCCAATTATTACTTCATCTAATCATTGTTGCTTTATATCATAATCCTCTGGGTCGATATACTCTTCATCAATAAATTATTATTATTATTATTATTATTATTATTATTATTATTAGAATTAGAATTTACTTCATTTTGATACGGTTACTATACTTTTTTTTATCTGCTTTTGTTTTTATTTTGTTTTATTTTATTTTATTTATTTTATTTTTTATTTCATTTTTATTTTTAATTTTTATTTATTTATTCATTTTTTTTAGCGAGGGTGGATGAATTTAAATAATCTTAGTTGCAGATCGATAGAATTTTCAACTGTGAAAGCAAAGTAAGCAATATCAGAAATATGTTGGCCAATAAGGATTGTGATAAAAGACAAACAATAAAATGGAAATATATCGACGAATCAAAAAATTAACAAAGTGTGTATCGACTCAGACTGTTGTGATAAAAAGCAACAGTAATAAGATGGTATAAAACTAAAACACAAGAAATAATGAAGAACATGAGCATTGTCAAATGAAAGCAGGAGTTTTAGGAGCTAGAATCGAAGGACCTCCACCAACTGGTCGGAGGTTTGTCTCCAGAAGTTAAGGAAAATGTTATTTCCTTTGGCTATACAGAATCAAAATATAAACATTGCAACATTCTAATATCTATATTGTCGCAGGAAATGATAACTTAACTGTTATATATTCCTTAATATCAAAATAGCTATACAGATTTACTTGTGTTTAATGGTAATTAATGTAAAGGGAGAGAGGAGTTTCTCCTAGATTAAACATCTAAATAATGTACACTGACCAACTATAGCACAAGAATAACTAGACAAACTTTCATGAAAATTGAAAACAATGTTAACAATAAATTACAATTTACTTGTTTGGGGAGAAATTTGTTTCCAAAAAATCACGCAAAACAAATCCACGAAATTATGATCAGGCTAATAAAGAGAAATAGATCTTGAATATTCTTTTTTTATATCTGGAAAATATCATTGGTGGCCTCAAAATACCTGTAACCCATGGGGCCAGCAAAGTTTTAATTTGGCTTCAAGTGTATGTACTTCGAGGTTAGTGTCATAAAAAACAACAATGATTGAATAAAACTAGTAACATAATAATTGCAAAAATTAAGAGGGATATAAAAGAGATTTTAAAAAATCAGCAAGAAACTGGGTTAACAGTTGTAATAATAATAATAATAATAATAATAATAATAATAATAATAATTAGGGTGTTTCAAGCCGTTGAGTTGTGATAAAATGTAACAATGATAAAATGTTCGGGAAATTAGTAAGAAATAATTACACTTTTCATTATTACTATTATAATAGAAATAATGAAAAGTATTTCCACCTGCTTTTTTTTTTGCGATAAATGGCAACAATAAGATTTTCGTGAAACTAATAATAATAATACTAATACTGATATGCATTTCAACTAGCAATAATGAAAAGTGCTTCAACCCATTGTGTTGGGATAAAAAGCAACTGTGATAAAATGGATGGAGAATGAGTTGGCCGTTTAGTTTCTCGGGGTTTTGTTCCACAATGTACGTGTGTTCGTTGTTAAGACAACGGGTTAAAAGGTAACAATCCTTAAAAGTATATGTATGTGCGCGTGTAAAAACTAAAGTGTACGTAGCAGCGAAGTATTCGTTTGCCCACAAGCGAAACGTGTGCATCTCTGCATGTGTAAGGCGATTTTGACGTCCACATAAAGTTTAGAATATCGAAATATGGTAAATATACTAATTTCAATCTGGCAATGAACGAAGTTTTGATGGCTGTATGTTCTCCAATTTTTCCGGCTGTGTCAGCAGCTGTTGAGTTGTCTGGAGCTATGGGTCGTTTGCTGGGAAGAACTGAGAATGAGAGAGAGAGAGAGAGAGAGAGAGAGAGAGAGAGAGAGAGAGAGAGAGCTTTCTAAGGCGTAGAATATATAGGTAACCATGTCACGTAACCGGCTCCAAACGCAAGATTTATTTTTGCCCGAGACAAATTCAAAACGCGCAGACTTAGCCGAAAGCAGCCAGCATATGGCTACTCTGTCCAATCAGGTTCCCGAAACTATCTAATGTATTGACGCCTTACTATTTTTGTTTCGTGAACAAGTGAGTCTTGGATCCTATTTCTCGAGAATTTTTGTGCTCCACATGCTCATCGCCGACCATTCAAAAAATATAGGCGTGTAAATTCTATAGATGTTAGTAAAACTAGTAAAATAATAATAATGATAATGATAATATATTGAGAACGGACAAAATACTGAGAAGAGTCCTGGAGACTTGAGGAGACTTGCTGTCACTCTAACTCCAGTGAAAGACCATCAGCTAACACTGATATGAAAAACTCTAATGAGTAAATAATAATAATAATAATAATAAGTGTTTCAGCCCGCTTTGTTGTAATAAAAAGCAACTATAGGATGTACAAAATAAATACTTGGTCCTTGGCAGCAAATTAAGAAAGCTGTGGAACATGATGGCGACGGTGATACCAATGATAGTTGGTGTACTTGGAATGGTCCCCATAGGCTTAGAAATGGGACGAGAAGAATTGGAGAACAGATGAAGAATCGAAATCATTTAGAGTACAGCATTTTAGACATTGGCTAGAATATCCAGAAGGGTTCTGGAGCAGCCATGAGACTTGATCTGACACAAAGTCCGGTGAACGATCACTAGCATATACTGATGTGAAAAACTCGCCAGGAGAGAAATAATTGTAATAATGAAGAGTGTTTCAAGATGTTGTGTTGTGATAAAATGCAACTATAATAAGATGTTGGTAAAATTAGCGAGAAAACAATAATGAAAAGTATTTCAACCCACTTTGCTTAGATAAAATGCAACAATGATAAATGTAGTAACACTAGTAATATAATGAGTTACTAATAATATGTAATCAAAAGCTACAATGATATGAAGGAAAACTAGTAACATAATAACAGTCATAATAAAGAGATTAGTCAGTGGCGTTGCTGGGATGTTGGCCTCCCTAGGCGATAACTGAATTAACCAACCCTCTTTAAACTTACCACACGTTCGACCGCAACGAACAGTCGTAACTGAAATATTTACATGTCATTTAGGGATTGACTGATTAATGAACAATGAAATAAGGATAAAAAAAATTCTAATCTTAGAAAAAAGACGAACAGAAAATATTGTAGCGATTTTGTTAGGCTTCATGTAATTATTATTCAACAAAAAAGACAAAATGTATTGAAATGAAGAACCGAACCACATAAATTGAAATGAAGAATAATAACAAGCATATATACGGGGCGCATTCAATAAGTTTCCAGACCTATTTTGTACAGGCATTTAAAATTGTCGTAGACTCTTGAAAATTCACTATGTTATTGCTATACATCTTATGAGATGACTGACCAGCTTCAAATGAACAGCTACAGCAGCAATTGGAATACACCCTACTAAAGCCTGATTGTCACAGCTGGTGAATTTCAAAAATGCAATCTGGACGTGAGGACACTTAAAAAAAAACGATAGGCAATAAAATTCTGTTTTAAACTTGAAAAAAATGCCACAGAAGCCTATGGAATGCTTCAGACTGCTTTTGGACCATCTTGCATGAATCGAGCATCTGTTTTTGAGTGGCATAAGAGATTCAAGGAAGGCAGGGAGTTAGTGAGGGATGATGAAAGGTGTGGGAGGAGTAAGAAAGTCAATACATCAGTGTTGATTGGCCAAAGGGTTAGGGTTAGAGTTACTATGTTGAGGTTTTAAGGGAGTTCAGGAAGAGATTCCGTCAGAAGAGGCCAGCACTCTTCAAATCGGGTTAGAGGCATTTCCACCAGAACAATACACCAGTCCACAACTCCATCTTTGTCACAGACCAAGATGGGCATCAAGACAGTTCCTCAGCCTCCCTATTGTCCAGACCTTGCCTACTGTGACTTTAGTTATTCCCTAATCTCAAATAAAAAAACTTAGAGGTTGTCGTTATGAGACAATTGAGGAGATGAAAGAGGCTGTGACGAAGGTCATTGACACGCTCACACAAGAGGACTTCCATGGGGCCTTCGAGAAGTTGTTGGGGTGGTACTACAAGTGCATTGCAGCCGGAGGTGATTAGTTCGAAGAGGACTAGAGTTTCATGTGTGTACTATCAATAAAAGTGCCGATATGAAAAAAGTCTGGAAACTTATTTAATGATCCTCGTATAAACAAACAACAACGAAAGTGTAATGCGAGCAAGAAAAACATGCAAAGATTTGTTTCTACAAAAAAAGTGTTCAGATAAAAAGTTCTGTTCATGCGAAAGAGATTTTGTGGGAACAGAGTTTGTTTCAGAACAAAATTCGTTTGGGGAAAAGAGTGTTTGTTAACCTTTGACAAAATTAAGTGTCGTATACACAAAAATGATTATCCTACATTGAGTTTAGGTGGAATTGCGTTCAGTGATCTGCAAGCAGCGAAAATAGCATAAAATGTCGTAGGAGGATTACTTATATATCAATCTAAGTAAAACTGCATTTGTGGTTGTGTTCTGGAGGATATTTAGTTAATTTCAATATCCCAAAGTAACTGACCTGGTACTTAGTTGTTATGAGTTGAAATTTTATTCTCGCACTCATTGTTTGTGAGTTTAGCATGTTCACTGTCAAAGGTTCCTGCGAAAAATGGTAGCTGAACTGCAAGGCGAAAATGTTTTCGCGATTTATAAGATTTTTGGATTGAAAAATAGATCAACTTAGATTTTCTATCTGAGGCAACAACTGAGGTATACGCCAACAAGTGGTTTGGGGGGGGGGGCAATCAAAAGTTGGGCTAATTGTAATAATTGTCCGCTATTTTGGGTCCTAAAATTTCCGCAAAATTTAACTGTTTGTCCTTCTTGTTGAGATATAAAGTTATTCACAATAAGTCTTTGTGACGCCATAATAAACGTGCTGGATTGTGACATCGTAGAAATATTAATAACAACCGTTTCTAATTAGTCACCTATCACAAAACTAAACGCACTTTTTCTTCCCATGACTCTCCAGTGGGTGGGTCACATTTCGGCTGGCCGTATTGCGTGCTGCACGGTTCGGTCGGGTGTGTCTCATCACTGGGTATACCTCTGGCCACAGGAGCCGTCCCACTAGACTTAAACTCTCCTCGAAGGGGTTATATTTACCCTCTGGCGCATGAGGCGCCCCAAAAAGGGTGATGCCGACGGGGCCCGAGGCATTTTTGGGACTGTCGGACGCGTCTGGGCTACGGCCCTGCGACCGGACCCACCTTAAAAACGGCCTTGTGCCATACTCATACGCTGTTGGGGCGTATGAAAAATATCTGCACAACACTGAACAGACTCAACAATGCTCAACTTCCTCTACTTTTAGTATCATTTGACCGAAAGTTTATGGCATATAATTCTTGATATATTCAACTTCTTCGTTGATTTGTAAAAATTTGACTGCAATTATAATTTTCAATAACCGGGCCCTTGGCCTAATGAGTATAGTGTTCGCGAATGGTCTGGAAGACGACGGTTCGAGTCCTACCAAAGACTCAAAAAATGGTACTTGATGCTGCCTTGCTTGCCACTCTGCACTATAAGGTAAGGATCAAGAGTAAAGTAGAGCAATCCAGGGAAAGGAGTAGCGTCCTCCT
This sequence comes from Sepioteuthis lessoniana, assembly GCA_963585895.1. Taxonomy (NCBI): domain Eukaryota; kingdom Metazoa; phylum Mollusca; class Cephalopoda; order Myopsida; family Loliginidae; genus Sepioteuthis; species Sepioteuthis lessoniana. The sequence goes on along the minus strand of OY757932.1, from coordinate 85,817 downwards.
CTACACCTTGGTGTAGTAGCTATTGAAAAGGGAGCCTTTAAATCAACTTCTTGTGGGTTGATAAGTAGGATGTCGTCTAGGTACCGGAAATAATTAGAATTACTAGGAATTATAAATATAAAAAGACCAGATTCAAGGAATTTAAGATAAAAGTATGCGAGAACGCAACTGAGAGGAGAAGCCATAGGCAAACGGAATTTCAGTTTTCTAAATAGTGTTGTCGTGTTGAAAATAACAATGGTACGTGTATAAAATGCTGATTTTAATAAATTTAGAAACGGGTGGGTCGTCACGTAATGTTTGTTTTTCAAATAGGATTTTCTAAACGTTTAATACATCTAGCAAGCGGTTTATTAGCATTTAGGGATTTGATGTAAAGATTAGCTAAGGATTAATGTTAGTTCGGCTCATTGGCCTAGTGGGTAGAGTGTTCGCCAATGGTCCAAGAGACCAGAGTTCAGTCCCAGGTTTTGTCATACCAAAGACTCAAAAAATGGTACTTGATGCCTCTTTGCTTAACACTCAGCATTATAAGGTATGTATCAAGGGTAAAGTGGAGCAATCCAGGGAAAGGAGTAGCACCGTCCCCTACACTTCAGTGTGGAAGCTATTGAAAAGGGAGCCTTCTGGTCGCCCTCGACTAAGGTCGCCAACTTTACTTACTTATTTTGTTGGGAATGAGCCAGAATTATTGCTATGTGCATCGCTGATAGTACTTAATATAAGGGATAGTAACTCAGCTAAGAATGTTCCGGGAGGGGATGAACCTATGCCAGAGACAATTGGTTTCAAAGGGATCACAGATTTATTGGTTATAGGGAGACCATAAATTTTAATGATGATGGGGTGGTAATTAATTAACGAAGAATTTGTCTTCTTTTGAGACGAATTTCTTGTAAGACTTTATAAAACTGTTCACACTTTTTAAATTAGTTTTTGGTCTGATCAGTTTATAAGTGTTATTATCATCGAGTAGATCCAATAGTTTTGGGTTGTAAACAGTTGAATCCATGACAACAACACCACCGCCTTTATCATAAGGATAGATAACGATGTCGTTGTTTGAAGACAGCGTCTTTAAGGCTGCTAAGTATCTCCTTGGTAAGATGTGTTCACCATTTTGACAATTGGTGGAAGCAGCGATTATACCTAGAACAAAACATTTGTAAAAATCCGAATAGTGATGTCTGTAATTAATATCTATAAGTTACCAATAAACCGAAAGGGTTTCCCTTTCTAAAGTGCCGAGTATGGTGTTGGAAATGTTGACGATAAGATCATTTCTACCTAATGTTTATCCAACTGCTGCTATTACACAAAGATTGTAATTTAAATCGTATTTTCAAAAATAAGAACGCTAAATATGCTGTTTTGAATCTTTTTTTACACTTTTTCTTTTCTCCTGTTTTTTCATCAAACATTCATCACCATTTCAACAACATTTTTTATGAATTTAAAATCTTGAAGAAGGTTATTACAACCGAAACATTCAACATTGTCTTTCATAATAAAATCATCAAATTTTGGATTATTTGATTTTCAACTTTTTTACACACACACATACACACATATATATATATATATATATATATATATATATATATATCTTAGAATTACCATGACAAAAAACAGTTGTTCAGTGTTCCGTATGTCACATGTAGGTGTTTGCAGGATTTTCTTGTCATGGTAATTCTAAGATAACATCAATTCCTCCATTCAAAAATTATATATATATATATATATATATATCGATAGGCTATCGATCATATGGAAGACTGATTTATCCGATAAAATAAAACAGGATGTTTTCCCAGCAGCATGTTGTATCAATACTACTCTATGGATGCACCACATGGACGCTGACAAAACGCCAGGAGAAAAAGCTTGATAGGAACTGCACAACAATGCTACGAGTTATACTGAACAAATCCTAGAAGCAGCACCCCACGAAACAACAGTTGTACGGTCACCTATCCCCCATCACTAAAACCATCCACGTAAGACGAACAAGCCAAAAGGGACACTGCTGGATAAGCACATAGACGTGCCCGATTTAGTTGAACTGCAGGAACATACCTACAACAGCTCTGCGCGGACGCAGGATACAATTTTGAGGACATGGAAAATAGGGAATGATAGAGAGAGTGTCGGGGAAATCCATGCAAGCAGTGCAACTTGATAATGCATATATATATATATATATATATATAGAGAGAGAGAGAGAGAATGTATATCCTTCATTTGAATATTTTTTTCTGAAAAAGTTAATTTTCTTCTAAAGGAAATATATCCAGATTTCATAATATTTTAACGGAACAATATACAATCAAAATAGTATTCAAATCTTGGACGAGGCTTTTTGTGTTTCAGTTCGCGCTAATGCTCAGAGGAAAGACATAAAAAAGTAGACACACAAAAGATATAAAAATAGATATGCACACAAAAGACATACAAAAAAAGAGAGACACACAAAAAACATGCAAAAAAGATAGACACACAAAAGACATACGAAAAGATAGACACACAAAAGACACACAAAACGATAAGCACACAAAAACGTAAAAAAAAGATAGACACAATTTTTAGCATTAAGGATTTTCCGACTATTGTCTTCATCTTTATTGTTATTTCCACAACGTTTCGGCCGATATGTCCCCGGACATCTTCAGGTGTTTGTCGAACTCGGTAACCTTCACGGAACTTCGAAATACGTCCTTTATGGAATCCACGGGGGTCACCTCTTCTGATTTTGTTAGCCATGACCGGGTACAAGTGTTAAGTATTCCTGTATTGTTACTCGCCTGCAGTCAGGATTGAACCTGCAACCTCCAGATAAGGGTCTCTTTAGAAGCTTAGGGAACCAACGCCTATTCACCGTTACACTATATATCCTGCTGGACAGTTTCGAGTGAATTTTGGGGACTTATAAACCTAATTTTCTTACTTGACTAGGGTTACTGCTATTATGATTTTTTTTACCTATACTCATATTCATTTTATTATCTAGCCTTCTTGATTATCGGTTCCCATATTGTATTCAACTCTATACTTGGTCTACTCAGCAGGTCATTGTAGCCGAACATATTTGCTGATTCCTTAAGGCGTCTAATCCTCCAATGTTCAGCCCTCTCAATTATTTCAACTTCATCCCATAAGGGCAGATGGTTTCCTTTTTCCTTCCATATATGATCCGCCATACCCGACTTTTCAATCTCACCTCATACTACTGCCTTCCAATGTTCTTCTAACCTTACTTTTAGTGGGCGACCTGTCTCGCCTTTCTATATTTTACCACAACTGAAAGGGATGGAGTAAACACAGTTAATGATCATGTTGAATTCTGTTGGTGGCTTGACCAGGAAGAGATATCTCCGGAGAGTTGAACCACTTGTCATATGGACTACATATCTTTTGGATCCTTTCGGCATCATACTGTCGTGAGTTTTCGGGTATTGTTCTTTATCCTCCTATCCAGGTTTCTTGGAACTGATGTTATGCACTCTGGGTCGTTGTTACAATGGATGTTGTGTCTCAGACTAATCATTTCTTCTTGATATGCATCAGTATCGCTACTAATGGTTTTTATTCGACGTTGTAAGCAACAGACTATTCCTTTCTTTACTGTATATGGATGATGGGAGTTGAAATTGAGGTACTGTTCGGTAAAGGTGGGCTTACGATACACAGATGACCTGAATCCTTGCTCTGTGTGTGTCACTAATATATCGAGGAAGGGTAATTTGTTATCTTGCTCCTTCTCCATAGTGAACTGCATAGATGGTCGGGTTGAGTTCACATGATCAAGTAATATCTGAACATCTTCCTATTGAGGCCAGAGAATGAATGTGTCATCTACGCGTATCTAAGCCACATAGGTGGCTTTAGTGGTGTAGATCCTTTCTTCGAAGTATTCGATGTATATGTTAGCCAATACTTGGTGACAATGGTGAACCCATAGCCAGTCCTTCTTCTTGTCAGTATATATCAGATTCCATCCCGAAGTAGGTTGTCTCCACACAAAAAGATATACAAAAAGATAGATACACAAAAGACATACAAAAGCATAGACACACAAAAGACTTTCAAAAAGATAGACCCACAAAAAGACATACAGAAGCATAGACACACAAAAGACTTTCAAAAAGATAGACCCACAAAAAGACATACAAAAGCATAGACACACAAAAGACTTTCAAAAAGATAGACACACAAAAAGACATACAGAAGCATAGACACACAAAAGACTTTCAAAAAGATATACCCACAAAAAGACATACAGAAGCATAGACACACAAAAGACTTACAAAACGATAGACTCACAAGGGATTTTGCTTTTTTGTTTAATGCCATATCAATGTTTGTGGGTTATTTAATGCAAAAACTATCCTGGTAGAAGAACAGCAGTGATACTATTTAACACATAGCTCGAGGGAAAAGAGGGTTCATGACTTTCCTAAGGGGCATTAGTCCGAAAATGAACGCAAAAGTGCAACTGGAGTTCGAACTAAATGAGAATTGGTTCAATACAAAAGTATGAGTTGTGTGACAAATCTTTGTGAGGATTAGAACTTTTTAAACCACACACACACACACACACACACACATATATATATATATATATATATATATAGAGAGAGAGAGAGGAGGTGCCCATGGTGTAATGGTTATCGTCGTAGGAAATGGACACGGCGACACGAGTTCAAATCCTGGACGAGACTGATTACATTTAACATCTCACTAATACCCCTGGGAAAGGTATGAATCCAATTATTCTCCCTCCAACTATGGGTAAAATAGTTGAGCAGAATGGGTTCTTCAGCCTTGGTGTGGCAACGAGTCTAGGAGAAGGAAAACTCTGAATTCAAACCTGTTAAACTCCGCTTAAAAAATTGACCTTGTGTCATATCCTGCCCGAGCGGAGGGATTAGTAAATATATATATATATATATAGTTATTATTATTATGAATTTCTCGGGATTGAAAAATCCGCAACAATTGCTGTGAACACAAGGTTAAAAAAATGGTATCCGATCAGAGAGAGCTAGCACATACAAAAAGGTAGACACGCAAAATAAACTCAAAATAAAAAGTTCAAACAATTTTTTGAAAGAAAGAAAGAAAACAAAATTATAAATTGTAATCGAAGGTTGGACTGAGAAATAAAAACTCAATTCAAACTTTTTTTCTTTTTTTCACGAGCAACAGGTCTTGGATTTTTCTAGAGGCTTTCAACTCGCCTTTATTAACTTCAAGTGGGGTGTCCCTTGGTCATTTATTTCAACCGTCTCTTGGCATTTCATACTCTCTGATCCATTTGAATCTCAATGTCCATTTATTTGGAATTCAATCCGCTTTTCCTTTTAGATGGATATTTTTTTTCATTGGTTTTTGGTAGATTGGAGTTTGAGTGCTTGACTATTTCTTTACCGCTTGGGTCGTTTCTGGGCCTTGTCTGTCTTGGATAGCAGTTTCCACTGCTACCAATTCTCACTATCCGAAGCTGCTCGCCGATTCCCTGACTTGTCTCCTTGCTGGTTTATCTGAAAAAGAGGACCGTCTAACCTTCTTTTTTTTCTATTTCGCCTCATTTCCAAAGCCTCCTTTTCGGAAAGGTCCTTTTACGCATGTCACTTTTTGACCGTCAGGTACCTTCGCGACATGGTTTTCAAAACGAGGGCAGGAGAGGGGTATACAGAATATGAAAGAGTGAGTTTCAAGAATTTGGATACTGACTACACTGGTTGACCTTCAAATAGATAAATTAAAATACACATAAATGGGTCACGTCATACTATATATATATATAACTTGGACCAAGTTATAACTATTTTGTAATATAGGAAGGTTTTTTGTTTTGCTTTATATTTTTTTCTCTCCTTCCAGCTGTCTTTAACATATTTAACAGATTTCTCATATCACGATATCTCCTTCAGTATTATAGGAAGACTTGCCTTCTTGCTAGAATAAAATTTTAGAAAACTCCATCAATGCTTTCATTCTCCTGTTTCAGCGAAACAATTTAGTACAATTAACAGGTTCCACCACACACATCATGGGACCCCAGTTTATTACTTATTTTTAATCATATTTTGTAATAAAAGAAAGATGTCTGTTTATTTCTTTTTTTATCCAACCTTTCCTTCTTTACTCCTCCCCTACGCCATCCAGTCATTTTTTGGCAATATGCGCGGAGTAATTGTGTATTAGTCGTTTTTTCTTTCATTCTACTCGCATGTTTCATTTGAAGATTGTACTTTTTTTTAATTTGAAACTTAAAGTCAAGAGACTTTACAAGAATAGATGAGAAAACATTCATTTATTTTAAGTTTTATCTTGCTCTACTCACCAGTATCTGAGCACTTTTCTGATTTAAGAAAAAACGTTCTTATAACGATTTATACATTTTACTATATATATATATATATATATATATATATTAGCATTCAGCATTATAAGGTATGTATCAAGGGTAAAGTGGAGCAATCCAGAGAAAGGAGTGGGGCGCCCTACCCTCAACCTCAGTATTGAAGCTTTTGAAAAAATGAGCCTTTGGATCGTCCTCGACTGCGGTCGCCAACTTTTCCCCAATAAAATATTTGAATGTATGTTTCGCAAAAGATTTCAAATTTGCTGACCTATTCATTTTGAAATAGTTATATTTCTCTCGTTGAACCAACAATATATATATATATATATATATATATATATATATTCCTGGATATGACATTAAGCTGCATTTGATGTTAAAGCTCCAGTCTTGGAGTTAGAGGAATGTGGGGTACCCTTTGATTACCATTGCTCTCTGTTTCACTCAGATCCGGCGTGGTTGAACGCTTTTAGGGTCCCATCAGAGGGGCAAAAAGAACTGTTCGATCTTTACTATGGATTATTATCAATATTAAATACAATTACGTGTATCAAATAGCAATACTCGAAACCATCTGTGCACAAAAAATTAATTGCAATACTCGAAACCATTTAACAGTTTGTAAATAAAATAGATAAATAAAAATAATTTCAAAACTTGAAACCAATGAACTGATCTCTGGCTCATTTACAAATAATTCTACCTTCACACTATTCGACTGCAAATATGTTTAATATGAATGTATAAATAGGATTTGGCATTAAATAACCCACAAGGGTTAATATGCCATAAAACACAACCAAAGCAAGATAGATAGATAGATAGATAGATAGATCTGAACAAACAAGCGAACACACGCACAAAAGCGGGACCATTCATTTTCGACGCTTATACCTGCCAAGTAAAAAACAAAGCTCTCTCTCTCTCTCTCTCTCTCTCTCTCTCTCTCTCTCTCTTACACCCTGCTCCCCATGCACACACACCTGTCTTCAGATTCGAACGATTAGCTGCCTTCATTTTTACAAAGACGTTGAGTAAATTTGGAAGCAAATCTAGAGACATTTGTCATTGACGTCAATTTGGCAGCCGTCCAATAAATGAAGAGAAAATATTTTCTTTTTTTACAAACATCAAAACTAAAATCAACCCTGGCGAATGCGTTAAGCGTGAATATGGAGAAGATGGAAAGAATTTCTTGAGATATTAATAACAAAATCACTGATTTCTTCTTTTAAAAGTAGAAAAGAAATACAAATACCACTTAAAATTTCATAGCGTTTTACGTCTTATGGAAATCGCAATGAAAAAATATATTACACAAATATTTTAATCCATTTTTACAATTGGGTTATTTGAAAAATATCAATCAGTTGGTAGTTCCTAATAAACCTCTCCAGAATAAACTATATATTTTTTAAAGCTTATGTAATGATCTATGTATGGCATTTTTATATTCTAATCATTAGCAATGCATTTTTATAATAAAATCACGGGCAATGCATTTTTATAATAAAATCATTGGCAATGCATTTTTATAATAAAATCATGGACAATGCATTTTTATATCAGAGTATCTCGAAAGTGTTTTGTATTCTAAATCATGCAGAACCTCTTCAGAATTTCCTATATGTTTTCTAAAGGTTGTGTAATACTCAATACATTCGGTATTGTTTGATAATCCTTAATTTTCTGAAAGTTTTCCAGTGTTGGTGATTGAAATAAAAAAAGAGAAAACATCACATCACTGAAAACACCTTTGACCCAGTTGTCAAAATCCTTGCGGAGTATACATCATCATCATCATCATCAAGTCGTGCTAACAGCACGGAATTCCCTGACTCTCTCTTTCACCACCCATCCCTATCGTCACTCCTGACAGGTCCTCTAGACTGCATCCAGTGTTCGCGCAGAGCTGACGTATGTAAATCTTTACTAGTCGGTTTACTTCGAATTCCCCCGATCTCCGGGAGCAGAGCCTCACCATTAGCTGATTTAGTGTCATATCAAGGACACTCGTTCGGTAGGTGGGGTCTCACCCCTCTGCAGAAGTGCAGTCGGCGTATTTGACTAGGCTGCTGGTTTGAAGTAATAGTTTCCCTGCCTCCTAGACCGATTGCCGTACTAAGACTAAAGGGCCCATTCTGTCCTACTGTTTGCTATAGGTGGTCAGAGAAAGGGGAGGAGAGGAGAGATAGTTTCATGTCTTTCGCAAGGTCATAAATGAAACGTAGTCACGTCCTGGATTTAAAGTCGGGTTACCAAAACCATTTCCTAAGACGATAACCGTTACGTTAGCCATACTTCTCACGTGTGTGTGTGTGTGTGTGTGTGTGTGTGTGTGTGTGTGTGTGTGTGTGTGTGTGCATTACAGCTCATTTATTTATTATCAAATCTCCAGGACTGTAATACAGTAAATAAGCTTCGTAAATTGCAAGGTGTATCAACGTCATAAATATTTTAAGCAGCTTCAGTAGCTTTGAGGTCTGGTTTAAAATTATGCTTCGAAATTGCCTAAATGTTAATATTTGCATCCACCATTATAACATTTGATTACAACAGTTCATAATATAACAACATCGCCCATAAATAAGTGGCCTTGTGCCACACTTAGTTTTGTAAATACAGTATTAGCCATAAATAAGTACATTCCAAACAATGTTTTTATAAAACGTTGATTTCCTTCTAAACTAAAGATACCAGGATTTTATGACTTCTTGTGAAACATTATACAATCCAAAGGGATATTACATGGTTGGGTGTCTTTGTTTAATGGCATATCAACCGTCGTGGGTAATTTAATGCCAAAGCCATTCTTCTAGATGAACAGTAGTGGTACTATTTAACCCATAGCTAGGAGGATAAGAAGGTTCATACCTTTCCCCAAGGGTATTTGTCCGAAAGTAGACGTAATAACGCCACTGGAGTTCGAACTCACTTACAACAATTCCGCAGTCCATCGCTTTAACCACGAGGACCCCTAATCTGCGATATTACATGCATTCTATCAATTTGTTCAAATGCACTTATTTTGACGTGATATGAACAAAGGTTAAAACTTTTAAGATTCTTTTCTAGCCAATCAAATGCATTTATAACACAAGGGAACATTTTTCCTTCTTCAGATTTTTGGCTCCTTGATTCTTACTTTTTCAAATTCAGTACTTTCTCTTTTTGTCAATTTAAGACTGTCACAAACTTTCATTGTATAGAAATATTTTCTGCAAAATTGAATTAAGTTTTCCAATAAAACGATTAAAAAAATGCAGAGTTAGAATTTATGGAAAAAAATTCTGATGAAAAAATATATTTTGCTTTTTTTCCAAAGAATTCCCTTTATCTATAGATCCACAGAAAAATAAAAACTTGAAAGGCGGGCCTATCAATAACTGATAAGGAAATGCAAGTTGGAAAGTGATCAATTCCAGTTGAGTCTTTTGGGTGAGTGAGGGTCTGATGTTAAAAGACGTGAAATCTCGGATAAACACCATAGATGATGCATCCCAGTGTATCTACTCCCAACTCTCTCTCTCTCCCGCTCACTCTCTCTCTCTCATACACACACACACACACACACACACACACACACACACACACACACACACACACACTATATATATATATATATATATGTGTGTGTTTCTCATCTCTTCATGTCAGTTTCATAATTATACATGCTCTACTGATCAGTATTTGAGCACCTTTCTGATTTCCGAAAAATGTTTTCAATAACGATCTGTTCGTTTGACAATTGAAAGCACGAGATAATTATCATTTGTTTATTTGAGCGCTCTTGTTTGTATGATTTTTTTTTTTTTTTACTTCCTTGATAAATTCAAATATTCATCTCATTAGTATGGAGGAAATTCAATAAATCCTGCTCTACAGGTTAGCGTTTGAGCACTTTTTCACTTAAGAAAAAACGTTTTTGATAATGATTAGTTCATATGTTTATATACATATATATTTATATATAGATGTATATATATATATATATATATGTGTGTGTATAAGATGGACACTGGCGTCGATCTCCATATAGAGAGCCCAACAGTTCGGTTAAAGATATGAACTGTTGGGTTACCTACACTGAGAAATTTCAATAGTGGATGCCAGTGTAGAACCAGCCACACTTTTTGTGATGATCTGATAACAGATGAATGTTGTACCAATGTGCCATAAAATCTAAAAATATCATCGAGTTTAGAATTCAGACTTATTCCTTCTCCTAAACCGGTTGCCCTACAAAGGATAGAGTTCAAATCTGCCCTTCTACTTTACCAATAGCTAGTGGAAGACGAGATAGATTCAAGCATTTCCAATGAGCACTAAAATGAAGAAAAGACAGTCTCGTTCATTCACCTCCCACCCAACCCTCACTAACGCGATCCCACCGAATACTGAATAAAAAAGAAAAGACAGATTCAAGCATTTCTAATGAGCACTAAAATAAAGAAAAGACAGTCTCGTTCATTCACCTCCCACCCAACCCTCACTAACGCCAACACACCGAAGACTGAATAAAAAAGAAAAGACAGATTCAAGCATTTCTAATGAGCACTAAAATGAAGAAAAGACAGTCTCGTTCATTCACCTCCCACCCAACCCTCACTAACGCCAACACACCGAAGACTGAATAAAAAAGAAAAGACAGATTCAAGCATTTCCAATGAGCACTAAAATGAAGAAAAGACAGTCTCGTTCATTCACCTCCCACCCAACCATTACTAACGCCATCACACTGAAGACTGAATAAAAAAGAAAAGACAGATTCAAGCATTTCCAATGAGCACTAAAATGAAGAAAAGACAGTCTCGTTCATTCACCTCCCACCCAACCCTTACTAACGCCATCACACTGAAGACTGAATAAAAAAGGTAAGACAGATTCAAGCATTTCCAATGAGCACTAGAATGAAGGAAAGACAGTCTCGTTCATTCACCTCCCACCCAACCCTTACTAACGCCATCACACCGAAGACTGAATAAAAAAGAAAAGACAGATTCAAGCATTTCCAATGAGCACTAAAATGAAGAAAAGACAGTCTCGTTCATTCACCTCCCATCCAACCCTTACTAACGCCATCACACTGAAGACTGAATAAAAAAGAAAAGACAGATTCAAGCATTTCCAATGAGCACTAGAATGAAGGAATGACAGTCTCGTTCATTCACCTCCCACCCAAACCTTACTAACGCCATCACACCGAAGACTGAATAAAAAAGAAAAGACAGATTCAAGCATTTCCAATGAGCACTAAAATGAAGAAAAGACAGTCTCGTTCATTCACCTCCCACCCAACCCTTACTAACGCCATCACACTGAAGACTGAATAAAAAAGAAAAGACAGATTCAAGCATTTCCAATGAGCACTAGAATGAAGGAAAGACAGTCTCGTTCATTCACCTCCCACCCAACCCTTACTAACGCCATCCCACCGAAGACTGAATAAAAAAGAAAAGACAGATTCAAGCATTTCCAATGAGCACTAAAATAAAAAAAAGACAGTCTCGTTCATTCACCTCCAACCCAACCCTTACTAACGCCATCATACTGAAGACTGAATAAAAAAGAAAAGACAGATTCAAGCATTTCCAATGAGCACTAAAATGAAGAAAAGACAGTCTCGTTCATTCACCTCCCACCCAACCCTTACTAACGCCATCACACTGAAGACTGAATAAAAAAGAAAAGACAGATTCAAGCATTTCCAATGAGCACTAAAATGAAGAAAAGACAGTCTCGTTCATTCACCTCCCACCAAACCCTCACTAACGCGATCCCACCGAAGACTGAATAAAAAAGAAAAGACAGATTCAAGCATTTCCAATGTGCACTAAAATGAAAAAAAGACAGTCTCGTTCATTCACCTCCCACCCAACCCTCACTAACGCGATCCCATCGAAGACTGAATAAAAAAGAAAAGACAGATTCAAGCATTTCCAATGAGCACTAAAATGAAGAAAAGACAGTCTCGTTCATTCACCTCCCACCCAACCCTCACTAACGCGATCCCACCAAAGACTGAATAAAAAAGAAAAGACAGATTCAAGCATTTCCAAAGAGCACTAAAATGAAGAAAAGACAGTCTCGTTCATTCACCTCCCACCCAACCCTCACTAACGCGATCCCACCGAAGACTGAATAAAAAAGAAAAGACAGATTCAAGCATTTCCAATGAGCACTAAAATGAAGAAAAGACAGTCTCGTTCATTCACCTCCCACCCAACCCTTACTAACGCCAACACACCGAAGACTGAATAAAAAAGAAAAGACAGATTCAAGCATTTCCAGTGAGCACTAAAATGAAGAAAAGACAGTCTCGTTCATTCACCTCCCACCCAACCTTCACTAACGCCATCACACCGAAGACTGAATAAAAAAGAAAAGACAGATTCAAGCATTTCCAATGAGCAATAAAATGAAGAAAAGACAGTCTCGTTCATTCACCTCCCACCCAACCCTCACTAACGCCAACACACCGAAGACTGAATAAAAAAGAAAAGACAGATTCAAGCATTTCCAATGAGCACTAAAATGAAGAAAAGACAGTCTCGTTCATTCACCTCCCACCCAACCATCACTAACGCCATCCCACCGAAGACTGAATAAAAAAGAAAAGACAGATTCAAGCATTTCAATTGAGCACTAAAATGAAGAAAAGACAGTCTCGTTCATTCACCTCCCACCCAACCCTCACTAACGCAATCCCACCGAAGACTGAATAAAAAAGAAAAGACAGATTCAAGCATTTCCAATGAGCACTAAAATGAAGAAAAGATAGTCTCGTTCATTCACATCCCACTCAACCCTTACTAAAGCCAACACACCGAAGACTGAATAAAAAAGAAAAGACAGATTCAAGCATTTCCAATGAGCACTAAAATAAAGAAAAGACAGTCTCGTTCATTCACCTCCCACCCAACCCTCACTAACGCGATCCCACCGAAGACTGAATAAAAAAGAAAAAACAGATTATAGCATTTCCAATGAGCACTAAAATGAAGAAAAGACAGTCTCGTTCATTCACCTCCCACCCAACCCTCACTAACGCGATCCCACCGAAGACTGAATAAAAAAGAAAAAACAGATTCAAGCATTTCCAATGAGCACTAAAATGAAGAAAAGACAGTCTCGTTCATTCACCTCCCACCCAACCCTCACAAACGCCATCACACCGAGGACTGAATAAAAAAGAAAAGACAGATTCAAGCATTTCCAATGAGCACTAAAATGAAGAAAAGACAGTCTCGTTCATTCACCTCCCATCCAACCCTGACTAACGCCAACACACCGAAGACTGAATAAAAAAGAAAAGACAGATTCAAGCATTTCCAATGAGCAATAAAATGAAGAAAAGACAGTCTCGTTCATTCACCTCCCACCCAACCCTCACTAACGCCAACACACCGAAGACTGAATAAAAAAGAAAAGACAGATTCAAGCATTTCCAATGAGCACTAAAATGAAGAAAAGACAGTCTCGTTCATTCACCTCCCACCCAACCCTCACTAACGCCATCCCACCGAAGACTGAATAAAAAAGAAAAGACAGATTCAAGCATTTCCAATGAGCACTAAAATGAAGAAAAGACAGTCTCGTTCATTCACCTCCCACCCAACCCTCACTAACGCGATCCCACCGAAGACTGAATAAAAAAGAAAAAACAGATTCAAGCATTTCCAATGAGCACTAAAATGAAGAAAAGACAGTCTCGTTCATTCACCTCCCACCCAACCCTCACTAACGCGATCCCACCGAAGACTGAATAAAAAAGAAAAGACAGATTCAAGCATTTCCAATGAGCACTAAAATGAAGAAAAGACAGTCTCGTTCATTCACCTCCCACCCAACCCTCACTAACGCGATCCCACCGAAGACTGAATAAAAAAGAAAAAACAGATTATAGCATTTCCAATGAGCACTAAAATGAAGAAAAGACAGTCTCGTTCATTCACCTCCCACCCAACCCTCACTAACGCGATCCCACCGAAGACTGAATAAAAAAGAAAAGACAGATTCAAGCATTTCCAATGAGCACTAAAATGAAGAAAAGACAGTCTCGTTCATTCACCTCCCACCCAACCCTCACAAACGCCATCACACCGAGGACTGAATAAAAAAGAAAAGACAGATTCAAGCATTTCCAATGAGCACTAAAATGAAGAAAAGACAGTCTCGTTCATTCACCTCCCATCCAACCCTGACTAACGCCAACACACCGAAGACTGAATAAAAAAGAAAAGACAGATTCAAGCATTTCCAATGAGCAATAAAATGAAGAAAAGACAGTCTCGTTCATTCACCTCCCACCCAACCCTCACTAACGCCAACACACCGAAGACTGAATAAAAAAGAAAAGACAGATTCAAGCATTTCCAATGAGCACTAAAATGAAGAAAAGACAGTCTCGTTCATTCACCTCCCACCCAACCCTCACTAACGCCATCCCACCGAAGACTGAATAAAAAAGAAAAGACAGATTCAAGCATTTCCAATGAGCACTAAAATGAAGAAAAGACAGTCTCGTTCATTCACCTCCCACCCAACCCTCACTAACGCGATCCCACCGAAGACTGAATAAAAAAGAAAAAACAGATTCAAGCATTTCCAATGAGCACTAAAATGAAGAAAAGACAGTCTCGTTCATTCACCTCCCACCCAACCCTCACTAACGCGATCCCACCGAAGACTGAATAAAAAAGAAAAGACAGATTCAAGCATTTCCAATGAGCACTAAAATGAAGAAAAGACAGTCTCGTTCATTCACCTCCCACCCAACCATCACTAACGCCATCACACCGAAGACTGAATAAAAAAGAAAAGACAGATTCATGCATTTCCAATGAGCACTAAAATGAAGAAAAGACAGTCTCGTTCATTCACCTCCCACCCAACCCTCACTAACGCCAACACACCGAAGACTGAATAAAAAAGAAAAGACAGATTCAAGCATTTCCAATGAGCACTAAAATGAAGAAAAGACAGTCTCGTTCATTCACCTCCCACCCAACCCTCACTAACGCCATCACACCGAAGACTGAATAAAAAAGAAAAGACAGATTCAAGCATTTCCAATGAGCACTAAAATGAAGAAAAGACAGTCTCGTTCATTCACCTCCCACCCAAACCTCACTAACGCCATCACACCGAAGACTGAATAAAAAAGAAAAGACAGATTCAAGCATTTCCAATGAGCACTAAAATGAAGAAAAGACAGTCTCGTTCATTCACCTCCCACCCAAACCTCACTAACGCCATCACACCGAAGACTGAATAAAAAAGAAAAGACAGATTCAAGCATTTCCAATCAGTACTAAAATGAAGAAAAGACAGTCTCGTTCATTCACCTCCCACCCAACCCTCACTAACGCGATCCCACCGAAGACTGAATAAAAAGAAAAGACAGATTCAAGCATTTCCAATGAGTACTAAAATGAAGAAAAGACAGTCTCGTTCATTCACCTCCCACCCAACCCTCACTAACGCCATCCCACCGAAGACTGAATAAAAAAGAAAAGACAGATTCAAGCATTTCCAATCAGTACTAAAATGAAGAAAAGACAGTCTCGTTCATTCACCTCCCACCCAACCCTCACTAACGCGATCCCACCGAAGACTGAATAAAAAGAAAAGACAGATTCAAGCATTTCCAATGAGCACTAAAATGAAAAAAAGACAGTCTCGTTCATTCACCTCCCACCCAACCCTCACTAACGCCATCACACCGAAGACTGAATAAAAAAGAAAAGACAGATTCAAGCATTTCCAATGAGCACTAAAATGAAGAAAAGACAGTCTCGTTCATTTACCTCCCACCCAACCCTCACTAACGCCAACACACCGAAGACTGAATAAAAGAGAAAAGAAATATTCAAGCATTTCCAATGAGCACTAAAATGAAGAAAAGACAGTCTCGTTCATTCACCTCCCACCCAACCCTCACTAGCGCCATCACACCGAAGACTGAATAAAAAAGAAAAGACAGATTCAAGCATTTCCAATGAGCACTAAAATGAAGAAAAGACAGTCTCGTTCATTCACCTCCCACCCAACCCTCACTAACGCGATCCCACCGAAGACTGAATAAAAAAGAAAAGACAGATTCAAGCATTTCCAATGAGCACTAAAATGAAGAAAAAACAGTCTCGTTCATTCACCTCCCACCCAACCCTCACTAACGCCATCACACCGAAGATTGAATAAAAAAGAAAAGACAGATTCAAGCATTTCCAATGAGCACTAAAATGAAGAAAAGACAGTCTCGTTCATTCACCTCCCACCCAACCCTCACTAACGCCATCACACCGAAGACTGAATAAAAAAGAAAAGACAGATTCAAGCATTTCCAATGAGCACTAAAATGAAGAAAAGACAGTCTCGTTCATTCACCTCCCACCCAACCCTGACTAACGCCAACACACCGAAGACTGAATAAAAAAGAAAAGACAGATTCAAGCATTTCCAATGAGCACTAAAATGAAGAAAAGACAGTCTCGTTCATTCACCTCCCACCCAACCCTCACTAACGCCAACACACCGAAGACTGAATAAAAAAAAAAGACAGATTCAAGCATTTCCAATGAGCACTAAAATGAAGAAAAGACAGTCTCGTTCATTCACCTCCCACCCAACCCTCACTAACGCGATCCCACCGAAGACTGAATAAAAAAGAAAAGACAGATTCAAGCATTTCCAATGAGCACTAAAATGAAGAAAAGACAGTCTCGTTCATTCACCTCCCACCCAACCCTCACTAACGCGATCCCACCGAAGACTGAATAAAAAAGAAAAGACAGATTCAAGCATTTCCAATGAGCACTAAAATGAAGAAAAGACAGTCTCGTTCATTCACCTCCCACCCAACCCTCACTAACGCCAACACACCGAAGACTGAATAAAAAAGAAAAGACAGATTCAAGCATTTCCAATGAGCACTAAAATGAAGAAAAGACAGTCTCGTTCATTCACCTCCCACCCAACCCTCACTAACGCCATCACACCGAAGACTGAATAAAAAAGAAAAGACAGATTCAAGCATTTCCAATGAGCACTAAAATGAAGAAAAGACAGTCTCGTTCATTCACCTCCCACCCAACCCTGACTAACGCCAACACACCGAAGACTGAATAAAAAAGAAAAGACAGATTCAAGCATTTCCAATGAGCACTAAAATGAAGAAAACACAGTCTCGTTCATTCACCTCCCACCCAAACCTCACTAACGACATCACACCGAAGACTGAATAAAAAAGAAAAGACAGATTCAAGCATTTCCAATGAGCACTAAAATGAAGAAAAGACAGTCTCGTTCATTCACCTCCCACCCAAACCTCACTAACGCCATCACACCGAAGACTGAATAAAAAAGAAATCACAGATTCAAGCATTTCCAATGAGCACTAAAATGAAGAAAAGACAGTCTCGTTCATTCACCTCCCACCCAAACCTCACTAACGCCATCACACCGAAGACTGAATAAAAAAGAAAAGACAGATTCAAGCATTTCCAATCAGTACTAAAATGAAGAAAAGACAGTCTCGTTCATTCACCTCCCACCCAACCCTCACTAACGCGATCCCACCGAAGACTGAATAAAAAGAAAAGACAGATTCAAGCATTTCCAATGAGTACTAAAATGAAGAAAAGACAGTCTCGTTCATTCACCTCCCACCCAACCCTCACTAACGCCATCCCACCGAAGACTGAATAAAAAGAAAAGACAGATTCAAGCATTTCCAATGAGTACTAAAATGAAGAAAAGACAGTCTCGTTCATTCACCTCCCACCCAACCCTCACTAACGCGATCCCACCGAAGACTGAATAAAAAGAAAAGACAGATTCAAGCATTTCCAATGAGCACTAAAATGAAGAAAAGACAGTCTCGTTCATTCACCTCCCACCCAACCCTCACTAACGCCAACACACCGAAGACTGAATAAAAAAAAAAGACAGATTCAAGCATTTCCAATGAGCACTAAAATGAAGAAAAGACAGTCTCGTTCATTCACCTCCCAACCAAACCTCACTAACGCCATCACACCGAAGACTGAATAAAAAAGAAAAGACAGATTCAAGCATTTCCAATGAGCACTAAAATGAAGAAAAGACAGTCTCGTTCATTTACCTCCCACCCAACCCTCACTAACGCCAACACACCGAAGACTGAATAAAAGAGAAAAGAAATATTCAAGCATTTCCAATGAGCACTAAAATGAAAAAAAGACAGTCTCGTTCATTCACCTCCCATCCAACCCTCACTAGCGCCATCACACCGAAGACTGAATAAAAAAGAAAAGACAGATTCAAGCATTTCCAATGAGCACTAAGATGAAGAAAAGACAGTCTCGTTCATTTACCTCCCACCCAACCCTCACTAACGCCAACACACCGAAGACTGAATAAAAGAGAAAAGAAATATTCAAGCATTTCCAATGAGCACTAAAATGAAAAAAAGACAGTCTCGTTCATTCACCTCCCATCCAACCCTCACTAGCGCCATCACACCGAAGACTGAATAAAAAAGAAAAGACAGATTCAAGCATTTCCAATGAGCACTAAAATGAAGAAAAGACAGTCTCGTTCATTCACCTCCCACCCAACCCTCACTAACGCGATCCCACCGAAGACTGAATAAAAAAGAAAAGACAGATCCAAGCATTTCCAATGAGCACTAAAATGAAGAAAAAACAGTCTCGTTCATTCACCTCCCACCCAACCCTCACTAACGCCATCACACCGAAGATTGAATAAAAAAGAAAAGACAGATTCAAGCATTTCCAATGAGCACTAAAATGAAGAAAAGACAGTCTCGTTCATTCACCTCCCACCCAACCCTCACTAACGCCATCACACCGAAGACTGAATAAAAAAGAAAAGACAGATTCAAGCATTTCCAATGAGCACTAAAATGAAGAAAAGACAGTCTCGTTCATTCACCTCCCACCCAACCCTGACTAACGCCAACACACCGAAGACTGAATAAAAAAGAAAAGACAGATTCAAGCATTTCCAATGAGCACTAAAATGAAGAAAAGACAGTCTCGTTCATTCACCTCCCACCCAACCCTCACTAACGCCAACACACCGAAGACTGAATAAAAAAAAAAGACAGATTCAAGCATTTCCAATGAGCACTAAAATGAAGAAAAGACAGTCTCGTTCATTCACCTCCCACCCAACCCTCACTAACGCGATCCCACCGAAGACTGAATAAAAAAGAAAAGACAGATTCAAGCATTTCCAATGAGCACTAAAATGAAGAAAAGACAGTCTCGTTCATTCACCTCCCACCCAACCCTCACTAACGCGATCCCACCGAAGACTGAATAAAAAAGAAAAGACAGATTCAAGCATTTCCAATGAGCACTAAAATGAAGAAAAGACAGTCTCGTTCATTCACCTCCCACCCAAACCTCACTAACGCCATCACACCGAAGACTGAATAAAAAAGAAAAGACAGATTCAAGCATTTCCAATGAGCACTAAAATGAAGAAAAGACAGTCTCGTTCATTCACCTCCCACCCAACCCTCACTAACGCCATCCCACCGAAGACTGAATAAAAAAGAAAAGACAGATTCAAGCATTTCCAATCAGTACTAAAATGAAGAAAAGACAGTCTCGTTCATTCACCTCCCACCCAACCCTCACTAACGCGATCCCACCGAAGACTGAATAAAAAGAAAAGACAGATTCAAGCATTTCCAATGAGCACTAAAATGAAAAAAAGACAGTCTCGTTCATTCACCTCCCACCCAACCCTCACTAACGCCATCACACCGAAGACTGAATAAAAAAGAAAAGACAGATTCAAGCATTTCCAATGAGCACTAAAATGAAGAAAAGACAGTCTCGTTCATTTACCTCCCACCCAACCCTCACTAACGCCAACACACCGAAGACTGAATAAAAGAGAAAAGAAATATTCAAGCATTTCCAATGAGCACTAAAATGAAGAAAAGACAGTCTCGTTCATTCACCTCCCACCCAACCCTCACTAGCGCCATCACACCGAAGACTGAATAAAAAAGAAAAGACAGATTCAAGCATTTCCAATGAGCACTAAAATGAAGAAAAGACAGTCTCGTTCATTCACCTCCCACCCAACCCTCACTAACGCCATCCCACCGAAGACTGAATAAAAAAGAAAAGACAGATTCAAGCATTTCCAATGAGCACTAAAATGAAGAAAAAACAGTCTTGTTCATTCACCTCCCACCCAACCCTCACTAACGCCATCACACCGAAGATTGAATAAAAAAAAAAGACAGATTCAAGCATTTCCAATGAGCACTAAAATGAAGAAAAGACAGTCTCGTTCATTCACCTCCCACCCAACCCTCACTAACGCCATCGCACCGAAGACTGAATAAAAAAGAAAAGACAGATCCAAGCATTTCCAATGAGCACTAAAATGAAGAGAAAGACAGTCTCGTTCATTCACCTCCCACCCAACCCTCACTAACGCCATCACACCGAAGACTGAATAAAAAGAAAAGACAGATTCAAGCATTTCCAATGAGCACTAAAATGAAGAAAAGACAGTCTCGTTCATTCACCTCCCACCCAACCCTCACTAACGCCATCACACCGAAGACTAAATAAAAAAGAAAAGACAGATTCAAGCATTTCCAATGAGTACTAAAATGAAGAAAAGACAGTCTCGTTCATTCACCTCCCACCCAACCCTCACTAACGCGATCCCACCGAAGACTGAATAAAAAAGAAAAGACAGATTCAAGCATTTCCAATGAGCACTAAAATGAAGAAAAGACAGTCTCGTTCATTCACCTCCCACCCAACCCTCACTAACGCGATCCCACCGAAGACTGAATAAAAAAGAAAAGAAAGATTCAAGCATTTCCAATGAGCACTAAAATGAAGAAACGACAGTCTCGTTCATTCACCTCCCACCCAACCATCACTAACGCCAACACACTGAAGACTGAATAAAAAAGAAAAGACAGATTCAAGCATTTCCAATGAGCACTAAAATGAAGAAAAGACAGTCTCGTTCATTCACCTCCCACCCAACCCTCACTAACGCCATCCCACCGAAGACTGAATAAAAAAGAAAAGACAGATTCAAGCATTTCCAATGAGCACTAAAATGAAGAAAAGACAGTCTCGTTCATTCACCTCCCACCCAACCCTCACTAGCGCCATCACACCGAAGACTGAATAAAAAAGAAAAGACAGATTCAAGCATTTCCAATGAGCACTAAAATGAAGAAAAGACAGTCTCGTTCATTCACCTCCCACCCAACCCTCACTAACGCGATCCCACCGAAGACTGAATAAAAAAGAAAAGACAGATTCAAGCATTTCCAATGAGCACTAAAATGAAGAAAAAACAGTCTCGTTCATTCACCTCCCACCCAACCCTCACTAACGCCATCACACCGAAGATTGAATAAAAAAGAAAAGACAGATTCAAGCATTTCCAATGAGCACTAAAATGAAGAAAAGACAGTCTCGTTCATTCACCTCCCACCCAACCCTCACTAACGCCATCACACCGAAGACTGAATAAAAAAGAAAAGACAGATTCAAGCATTTCCAATGAGCACTAAAATGAAGAAAAGACAGTCTCGTTCATTCACCTCCCACCCAACCCTGACTAACGCCAACACACCGAAGACTGAATAAAAAAGAAAAGACAGATTCAAGCATTTCCAATGAGCACTAAAATGAAGAAAAGACAGTCTCGTTCATTCACCTCCCACCCAACCCTCACTAACGCGATCCCACCGAAGACTGAATAAAAAAGAAAAGACAGATTCAAGCATTTCCAATGAGCACTAAAATGAAGAAAAGACAGTCTCGTTCATTTACCTCCCACCCAACCCTCACTAACACCAACACACCGAAGACTGAATAAAAGAGAAAAGAAATATTCAAGCATTTCCAATGAGGACTAAAATGAAGAAAAGACAGTCTCGTTCATTCACCTCCCACCCAACCCTCACTAACGCCATCACACCGAAGATTGAATAAAAAAAAAAAGACAGATTCAAGCATTTCCAATGAGGACTAAAATGAAGAAAAGACAGTCTCGTTCATTCACCTCCCACCCAACCCTCACTAACGCCATGACACCGAAGACTGAATAAAAAAGAAAAGACAGATCCAAGCATTTCCAATGAGCACTAAAATGAAGAGAAAGACAGTCTCGTTCATTCACCTCCCACCCAACCCTCACTAACGCAATCACACCGAAGACTGAATAAAAAAGAAAAGACAGATTCAAGCATTTCCAATGAGTACTAAAATGAAGAAAAGACAGTCTCGTTCATTCACCTCCCACCCAACCCTCACTAACGCGATCCCACCGAAGACTGAATAAAAAAGAAAAGACAGATTCAAGCATTTCCAATGAGCACTAAAATGAAGAAAAGACAGTCTCGTTCATTCACCTCCCACCCAACCCTCACTAACGCGATCCCACCGAAGACTGAATAAAAAAGAAAAGAAAGATTCAAGCATTTCCAATGAGCACTAAAATGAAGAAACGACAGTCTCGTTCATTCACCTCCCACCCAACCATCACTAACGCCAACACACTGAAGACTGAATAAAAAAGAAAAGACAGATTCAAGCATTTCCAATGAGCACTAAAATGAAGAAAAGACAGTCTCGTTCATTCACCTCCCACCCAACCCTCACTAACGCCATCCCACCGAAGACTGAATAAAAAAGAAAAGACAGATTCAAGCATTTCCAATGAGCACTAAAATGAAGAAAAGACAGTCTCGTTCATTCACCTCCCACCCAACCCTCACTAACGCCATCACACCGAAGACTGAATAAAAAAGAAAAGACAGATTCAAGCATTTCCAATGAGCACTAAAATGAAGAAAAGACAGTCTCGTTCATTCACCTCCCACCCAACCCTCACTAACGTGATCCCACCAAAGACTGAATAAAAAAGAAAAGACAGATTCAAGCATTTCCAATGAGCACTAAAATGAAGAAAAGACAGTCTCGTTCATTCACCTCCCACCCAACCCTGACTAACGCCAACACACCGAAGACTGAATAAAAAAGAAAAGACAGATTCAAGCATTTCCAATGAGCACTAAAATGAAGAAAAGACAGTCTCGTTCATTCACCTCCCACCCAACCCTCACTAACGCGATCCCACCGAAGACTGAATAAAAAAGAAAAGACAGATTCAAGCATTTCCAATGAGCACTAAAATGAAGAAAAGACAGTCTCGTTCATTCACCTCCCACCCAACCCTCACTAACGCGATCCCACCGAAGACTGAATAAAAAAGAAAAGACAGATTCAAGCATTTCCAATGAGCACTAAAATGAAGAAAAGACAGTCTCGTTCATTCACCTCCCACCCAACCCTCACTAACGCCATCACACCGAAGACTGAATAAAAAAGAAAAGACAGATTCAAGCATTTCCAATAAGCACTAAAATGAAGAAAAGACAGTCTCGTTCATTCACCTCCCACCCAACCCTCACTAACGCAATCCCACCGAAGACTGAATAAAAAAGAAAAGACAGATTCAAGCATTTCCAATGAGCACTAAAATGAAGAAAAGACAGTCTCGTTCATTCACCTCCCACCCAACCCTCACTAACGCCATCACACCGAAGACTGAATAAAAAAGAAAAGACAGATTCAAGCATTTCCAATGAGCACTAAAATGAAGAAAAGACAGTCTCGTTCATTCACCTCCCACCCAACCCTCACTAACGCGATCCCACCGAAGACTGAATAAAAAAGAAAAGACAGATTCAAGCATTTCCAATGAGCACTAAAATGAAGAAAAGACAGTCTCGTTCATTCACCTCCCACCCAACCCTCACTAACGCCATCCCACCGAAGACTGAATAAAAAAGAAAAGACAGATTCAAGCATTTCCAATGAGCACTAAAATGAAGAAAAGACAGTCTCGTTCATTCACCTCCCACCCAACCCTCACTAACGCCATCACACCGAAGACTGAATAAAAAAGAAAAGACAGATTCAAGCATTTCCAATGAGCACTAAAATGAAGAAAAGACAGTCTCGTTCATTCACCTCCCACCCAACCCTCACTAACGCCATCACACCGAAGACTGAATAAAAAAGAAAAGACAGATTCAAGCATTTCCAATGAGCACTAAAATGAAGAAAAGACAGTCTCGTTCATTTACCTCCCACCCAACCCTCACTAACGCCATCACACCGAAGACTGAATAAAAAAGAAAAGACAGATTCAAGCATTTCCAATGAGCACTAAAATGAAGAAAAGAAAGTCTCGTTCATTCACCTCCCACCCAACCCTCACTACCGCCATCACACCGAAGACTGAATAAAAAAGAAAAGACAGATTCAAGCATTTCCAATGAGCACTAAAATGAAGAAAAGACAGTCTCGTTCATTCACCTCCCACCCAACCCTCACTAACGCCTTCACACCGAAGACTGAATAAAAAAGAAAAGACAGATTCAAGCATTTCCAATGAGCACTAAAATGAAGAAAAGAAAGTCTCGTTCATTCACCTCCCACCCAACCCTCACTAACGCCATCA
Organism: Sepioteuthis lessoniana; assembly: GCA_963585895.1. Lineage (NCBI taxonomy): Eukaryota > Metazoa > Mollusca > Cephalopoda > Myopsida > Loliginidae > Sepioteuthis > Sepioteuthis lessoniana. Next base: position 60,919 of record OY757932.1, on the reverse strand, counting down.
CACCGAAGACTGAATAAAAAAGAAAAGACAGATTCAAGCATTTCCAATGAGCACTAAAATGAAAAAATGACAGTCTCGTTCATTCACCTCCCACCCAACCCTCACTAACGCCATCCCACCGAAGACTGAATAAAAAAAAAAGACAGATTCAAGCATTTCCAGTGAGCACTAAATTGAAGAAAAGACAGTCTCGTTCATTCACCTCCCACCCAACCCTCACTAACGCCATCACACCGAAGACTGAATAAAAAAGAAAAGACAGATTCAAGCATTTCCAATGAGCACTAAAATGAAGAAAAGACAGTCTCGTTCATTCACCTCCCACCCAACCCTCACTAACGCCATCACACCGAAGACTGAATAAAAAAGAAAAGACAGATTCAAGCATTTCCAATGAGCACTAAAATGAAGAAAAGACAGTCTCGTTCATTCACCACCCACCCAACCCTCACTAACGCCATCACACCGAAGACTGAATAAAAAAGAAAAGACAGATTCAAGCATTTCCAATGAGCACTAAAATGAAGAAAAGACAGTCTCGTTCATTCACCTCCCACCCAACCCTCACTAACGCCATCACACCGAAGACTGAATAAAAAAGAAAAGACAGATTCAAGCATTTCCAATGAGCACTAAAATGAAGAAAAGAAAGTCTCGTTCATTCACCTCCCACCCAACCCTCACTAACGCCATCACACCGAAGACTGAATAAAAAAGAAAAGACAGATTCAAGCATTTCCAATGAACACTAAAATGAAGAAAAGACAGTCTCGTTCATTCACCTCCCACCCAACCCTCACTAACGCCATCACACCGAAGACTGAATAAAAAAGAAAAGACAGATTCAAGCATTTCCAATGAGCACTAAAATGAAGAAAAGAAAGTCTCGTTCATTCACCTCCCACCCAACCCTCACTAACGCCATCACACCGAAGACTGAATAAAAAAGAAAAGACAGATTCAAGCATTTCCAATGAGCACTAAAATGAAAAAATGACAGTCTCGTTCATTCACCTCCCACCCAACCCTCACTAACGCCATCCCACCGAAGACTGAATAAAAAAAAAAGACAGATTCAAGCATTTCCAGTGAGCACTAAATTGAAGAAAAGACAGTCTCGTTCATTCACCTCCCACCCAACCCTCACTAACGCCATCACACCGAAGACTGAATAAAAAAGAAAAGACAGATTCAAGCATTTCCAATGAGCACTAAAATGAAGAAAAGACAGTCTCGTTCATTCACCTCCCACCCAACCCTCACTAACGCCATCACACCGAAGACTGAATAAAAAAGAAAAGACAGATTCAAGCATTTCCAAAGAGCACTAAAATGAAGAAAAGACAGTCTCGTTCATTCACCTCCCACCCAACCCTCACTAACGCGATCCCACCGAAGACTGAATAAAAAAGAAAAGACAGATTCAAGCATTTCCAATGAGCACTAAAATGAAGAAAAGACAGTCTCGTTCATTCACCTCCCACCCAACCCTCACTAACGCGATCCCACCGAAGACTGAATAAAAAAGAAAAGACAGATTCAAGCATTTCCAATGAGCACTAAAATGAAGAAAAGACAGTCTCGTTCATTCACCTCCCACCCAACCCTCACTAACGCTAACACACCGAAGACTGAATAAAAAAGAAAAGACAGATTCAAGCATTTCCAATGAGCACTAAAATGAAGAAAAGACAGTCTCGTTCATTCACCTCCCACCCAACCCTGACTAACGCCAACACACCGAAGACTGAATAAAAAAGAAAAGACAGATTCAAGCATTTCCAATGAGCACTAAAATGAAGAAAAGACAGTCTCGTTCATTCACCTCCCACCCAACCCTCACTAACGCGATCCCACCGAAGACTGAATAAAAAAGAAAAGACAGATTCAAGCATTTCCAATGAGCACTAAAATGAAGAAAAGACAGTCTCGTTCATTCACCTCCCACCCAACCCTCACTAACGCCATCACACCGAAGACTGAATAAAAAAGAAACGAAAGATTCAAGCATTTCCAATGAGCACTAAAATGAAGAAAAGACAGTCTCGTTCATTCACCTCCCACCCAACCCTCACTAACGCGATCCCACCGAAGACTGAATAAAAAAGAAAAGACAGATTCAAGCATTTCCAATGAGCACTAAAATGAAGAAAAGACAGTCTCGTTCATTCACCTCCCACCCAACCCTCACTAACGCCATCCCACCGAAGACTGAATAAAAAAGAAAAGACAGATTCAAGCATTTCCAATGAGCACTAAAATGAAGAAAAGACAGTCTCGTTCATTCACCTCCCACCCAACCCTCACTAACGCGATCCCACCGAAGACTGAATAAAAAAGAAAAGACAGATTCAAGCATTTCCAATGAGCACTAAAATGAAGAAAAGACAGTCTCGTTCATTCACCTCCCACCCAACCCTCACTAACGCCATCCCACCGAAGACTGAATAAAAAAGAAAAGACAGATTCAAGCATTTCCAATGAGCACTAAAATGAAGAAAAGACAGTCTCGTTCATTCACCTCCCACCCAACCCTCACTAACGCCATCACACCGAAGACTGAATAAAAAAGAAAAGACAGATTCAAGCATTTCCAATGAGCACTAAAATGAAGAAAAGACAGTCTTGTTCATTTACCTCCCACCCAACCCTCACTAACGCCATCACACCGAAGACTGAATAAAAAAGAAAAGACAGATTCAAGCATTTCCAATGAGCACTAAAATGAAGAAAAGAAAGTCTCGTTCATTCACCTCCCACCCAACCCTCACTACCGCCATCACACTGAAGACTGAATAAAAAAGAAAAGACAGATTCAAGCATTTCCAATGAGCACTAAAATGAAGAAAAGACAGTCTCGTTCATTCACCTCCCACCCAACCCTCACTAACGCCTTCACACCGAAGACTGAATAAAAAAGAAAAGACAGATTCAAGCATTTCCAATGAGCACTAAAATGAAGAAAAGAAAGTCTCGTTCATTCACCTCCCACCCAACCCTCACTAACGCCATCACACCGAAGACTGAATAAAAAAGAAAAGACAGATTCAAGCATTTCCAATGAGCACTAAAATGAAGAAAAGACAGTCTCGTTTTTCACCTCCCACCCAACCCTCACTAACGCCATCCCACCGAAGACTGAATAAAAAAAAAAGACAGATTCAAGCATTTCCAGTGAGCACTAAATTGAAGAAAAGACAGTCTCGTTCATTCACCTCCCACCCAACCCTCACTAACGCCATCACACCGAAGACTGAATAAAAAAGAAAAGACAGATTCAAGCATTTCCAATGAGCACTAAAATGAAGAAAAGACAGTCTCGTTCATTCACCTCCCACCCAACCCTCACTAACGCCATCACACCGAAGACTGAATAAAAAAGAAAAGACAGATTCAAGCATTTCCAATGAGCACTAAAATGAAGAAAAGACAGTCTCGTTCATTCACCTCCCACCCAACCCTCACTAACGCCATCACACCGAAGACTGAATAAAAAAGAAAAGACAGATTCAAGCATTTCCAATGAGCACTAAAATGAAGAAAAGACAGTCTCGTTCATTCACCTCCCACCCAACCCTCACTAACGCCATCACACCGAAGACTGAATAAAAAAGAAAAGACAGATTCAAGCATTTCCAATGAGCACTAAAATGAAGAAAAGACAGTCTCGTTCATTCACCTCCCACCCAACCCTCACTAACGCCATCACACCGAAGACTGAATAAAAAAGAAAAGACAGATTCAAGCATTTCCAATGAGCACTAAAATGAAGAAAAGACAGTCTCGTTCATTCACCTCCCACCCAACCCTCACTAACGCCATCACACCGAAGACTGAATAAAAAAGAAAAGACAGATTCAAGCATTTCCAATGAGCACTAAAATGAAGAAAAGAAAGTCTCGTTCATTCACCTCCCACCCAACCCTCACTAACGCCATCACACCGAAGACTGAATAAAAAAGAAAAGACAGATTCAAGCATTTCCAATGAGCACTAAAATGAAAAAATGACAGTCTCGTTCATTCACCTCCCACCCACCCCTCACTAACGCCATCCCACCGAAGACTGAATAAAAAAAAAAGACAGATTCAAGCATTTCCAGTGAGCACTAAATTGAAGAAAAGACAGTCTCGTTCATTCACCTCCCACCCAACCCTCACTAACGCCATCACACCGAAGACTGAATAAAAAAGAAAAGACAGATTCAAGCATTTCCAATGAGCACTAAAATGAAGAAAAGACAGTCTCGTTCATTCACCTCCCACCCAACCCTCACTAACGCCATCACACCGAAGACTGAATAAAAAAGAAAAGACAGATTCAAGCATTTCCAATGAGCACTAAAATGAAGAAAAGACAGTCTCGTTCATTCACCTCCCACCCAACCCTCACTAACGCCATCCCACCGAAGACTGAATAAAAAAGAAAAGACAGATTCAAGCATTTCCAATGAGCACTAAAATGAAGAAAAGACAGTCTCGTTCATTCACCTCCCACCCAACCCTCACTAACGCCATCACACCGAAGACTGAATAAAAAAGAAAAGACAGATTCAAGCATTTCCAATGAGCACTAAAATGAAGAAAAGACAGTCTCGTTCATTCACCTCCCACCCAACCCTCACTAACGCTATCCCACCGAAGACTGAATAAAAAAGAAAAGACAGATTCAAGCATTTCCAATGAGCACTAAAATGAAGAAAAGACAGTCTCGTTCATTCACCTCCCACCCAACCCTCACTAACGCGATCCCACCGAAGACTGAATAAAAAAGAAAAGACAGATTCAAGCATTTCCAATGAGCACTAAAATGAAAAAAAGACAGTCTCGTTCATTCACCTCCCACCCAACCCTCACTAACGCTAACACACCGAAGACTGAATAAAAAAGAAAAGACAGATTCAAGCATTTCCAATGAGCACTAAAATGAAGAAAAGACAGTCTCGTTCATTCACCTCCCACCCAACCCTCACTAACGCCAACACACCGAAGACTGAATAAAAAAGAAAAGACAGATTCAAGCATTTCCAATGAGCACTAAAATGAAAAAATGACAGTCTCGTTCATTCACCTCCCACCCAACCCTCACTAACGCCATCCCACCGAAGACTGAATAAAAAAAAAAGACAGATTCAAGCATTTCCAGTGAGCACTAAATTGAAGAAAAGACAGTCTCGTTCATTCACCTCCCACCCAACCCTCACTAACGCCATCACACCGAAGACTGAATAAAAAAGAAAAGACAGATTCAAGCATTTCCAATGAGCACTAAAATGAAGAAAAGACAGTCTCGTTCATTCACCTCCCACCCAACCCTCACTAACGCCATCACACCGAAGACTGAATAAAAAAGAAAAGACAGATTCAAGCATTTCCAAAGAGCACTAAAATGAAGAAAAGACAGTCTCGTTCATTCACCTCCCACCCAACCCTCACTAACGCGATCCCACCGAAGACTGAATAAAAAAGAAAAGACAGATTCAAGCATTTCCAATGAGCACTAAAATGAAGAAAAGACAGTCTCGTTCATTCACCTCCCACCCAACCCTCACTAACGCGATCCCACCGAAGACTGAATAAAAAAGAAAAGACAGATTCAAGCATTTCCAATGAGCACTAAAATGAAGAAAAGACAGTCTCGTTCATTCACCTCCCACCCAACCCTCACTAACGCTAACACACCGAAGACTGAATAAAAAAGAAAAGACAGATTCAAGCATTTCCAATGAGCACTAAAATGAAGAAAAGACAGTCTCGTTCATTCACCTCCCACCCAACCCTGACTAACGCCAACACACCGAAGACTGAATAAAAAAGAAAAGACAGATTCAAGCATTTCCAATGAGCACTAAAATGAAGAAAAGACAGTCTCGTTCATTCACCTCCCACCCAACCCTCACTAACGCGATCCCACCGAAGACTGAATAAAAAAGAAAAGACAGATTCAAGCATTTCCAATGAGCACTAAAATGAAGAAAAGACAGTCTCGTTCATTCACCTCCCACCCAACCCTCACTAACGCCATCACACCGAAGACTGAATAAAAAAGAAACGAAAGATTCAAGCATTTCCAATGAGCACTAAAATGAAGAAAAGACAGTCTCGTTCATTCACCTCCCACCCAACCCTCACTAACGCGATCCCACCGAAGACTGAATAAAAAAGAAAAGACAGATTCAAGCATTTCCAATGAGCACTAAAATGAAGAAAAGACAGTCTCGTTCATTCACCTCCCACCCAACCCTCACTAACGCCATCCCACCGAAGACTGAATAAAAAAGAAAAGACAGATTCAAGCATTTCCAATGAGCACTAAAATGAAGAAAAGACAGTCTCGTTCATTCACCTCCCACCCAACCCTCACTAACGCGATCCCACCGAAGACTGAATAAAAAAGAAAAGACAGATTCAAGCATTTCCAATGAGCACTAAAATGAAGAAAAGACAGTCTCGTTCATTCACCTCCCACCCAACCCTCACTAACGCCATCCCACCGAAGACTGAATAAAAAAGAAAAGACAGATTCAAGCATTTCCAATGAGCACTAAAATGAAGAAAAGACAGTCTCGTTCATTCACCTCCCACCCAACCCTCACTAACGCCATCACACCGAAGACTGAATAAAAAAGAAAAGACAGATTCAAGCATTTCCAATGAGCACTAAAATGAAGAAAAGACAGTCTTGTTCATTTACCTCCCACCCAACCCTCACTAACGCCATCACACCGAAGACTGAATAAAAAAGAAAAGACAGATTCAAGCATTTCCAATGAGCACTAAAATGAAGAAAAGAAAGTCTCGTTCATTCACCTCCCACCCAACCCTCACTACCGCCATCACACCGAAGACTGAATAAAAAAGAAAAGACAGATTCAAGCATTTCCAATGAGCACTAAAATGAAGAAAAGACAGTCTCGTTCATTCACCTCCCACCCAACCCTCACTAACGCCTTCACACCGAAGACTGAATAAAAAAGAAAAGACAGATTCAAGCATTTCCAATGAGCACTAAAATGAAGAAAAGAAAGTCTCGTTCATTCACCTCCCACCCAACCCTCACTAACGCCATCACACCGAAGACTGAATAAAAAAGAAAAGACAGATTCAAGCATTTCCAATGAGCACTAAAATGAAGAAAAGACAGTCTCGTTCATTCACCTCCCACCCAACCCTCACTAACGCGATCCCACCGAAGACTGAATAAAAAAGAAAAGACAGATTCAAGCATTTCCAATGAGCACTAAAATGAAGAAAAGACAGTCTCGTTCATTCACCTCCCACCCAACCCTCACTAACGCTAACACACCGAAGACTGAATAAAAAAGAAAAGACAGATTCAAGCATTTCCAATGAGCACTAAAATGAAGAAAAGACAGTCTCGTTCATTCACCTCCCACCCAACCCTGACTAACGCCAACACACCGAAGACTGAATAAAAAAGAAAAGACAGATTCAAGCATTTCCAATGAGCACTAAAATGAAGAAAAGACAGTCTCGTTCATTCACCTCCCACCCAACCCTCACTAACGCGATCCCACCGAAGACTGAATAAAAAAGAAAAGACAGATTCAAGCATTTCCAATGAGCACTAAAATGAAGAAAAGACAGTCTCGTTCATTCACCTCCCACCCAACCCTCACTAACGCCATCACACCGAAGACTGAATAAAAAAGAAACGAAAGATTCAAGCATTTCCAATGAGCACTAAAATGAAGAAAAGACAGTCTCGTTCATTCACCTCCCACCCAACCCTCACTAACGCGATCCCACCGAAGACTGAATAAAAAAGAAAAGACAGATTCAAGCATTTCCAATGAGCACTAAAATGAAGAAAAGACAGTCTCGTTCATTCACCTCCCACCCAACCCTCACTAACGCCATCCCACCGAAGACTGAATAAAAAAGAAAAGACAGATTCAAGCATTTCCAATGAGCACTAAAATGAAGAAAAGACAGTCTCGTTCATTCACCTCCCACCCAACCCTCACTAACGCGATCCCACCGAAGACTGAATAAAAAAGAAAAGACAGATTCAAGCATTTCCAATGAGCACTAAAATGAAGAAAAGACAGTCTCGTTCATTCACCTCCCACCCAACCCTCACTAACGCCATCCCACCGAAGACTGAATAAAAAAGAAAAGACAGATTCAAGCATTTCCAATGAGCACTAAAATGAAGAAAAGACAGTCTCGTTCATTCACCTCCCACCCAACCCTCACTAACGCCATCACACCGAAGACTGAATAAAAAAGAAAAGACAGATTCAAGCATTTCCAATGAGCACTAAAATGAAGAAAAGACAGTCTTGTTCATTTACCTCCCACCCAACCCTCACTAACGCCATCACACCGAAGACTGAATAAAAAAGAAAAGACAGATTCAAGCATTTCCAATGAGCACTAAAATGAAGAAAAGAAAGTCTCGTTCATTCACCTCCCACCCAACCCTCACTACCGCCATCACACCGAAGACTGAATAAAAAAGAAAAGACAGATTCAAGCATTTCCAATGAGCACTAAAATGAAGAAAAGACAGTCTCGTTCATTCACCTCCCACCCAACCCTCACTAACGCCTTCACACCGAAGACTGAATAAAAAAGAAAAGACAGATTCAAGCATTTCCAATGAGCACTAAAATGAAGAAAAGAAAGTCTCGTTCATTCACCTCCCACCCAACCCTCACTAACGCCATCACACCGAAGACTGAATAAAAAAGAAAAGACAGATTCAAGCATTTCCAATGAGCACTAAAATGAAGAAAAGACAGTCTCGTTTTTCACCTCCCACCCAACCCTCACTAACGCCATCCCACCGAAGACTGAATAAAAAAAAAAGACAGATTCAAGCATTTCCAGTGAGCACTAAATTGAAGAAAAGACAGTCTCGTTCATTCACCTCCCACCCAACCCTCACTAACGCCATCACACCGAAGACTGAATAAAAAAGAAAAGACAGATTCAAGCATTTCCAATGAGCACTAAAATGAAGAAAAGACAGTCTCGTTCATTCACCTCCCACCCAACCCTCACTAACGCCATCACACCGAAGACTGAATAAAAAAGAAAAGACAGATTCAAGCATTTCCAATGAGCACTAAAATGAAGAAAAGACAGTCTCGTTCATTCACCTCCCACCCAACCCTCACTAACGCCATCACACCGAAGACTGAATAAAAAAGAAAAGACAGATTCAAGCATTTCCAATGAGCACTAAAATGAAGAAAAGACAGTCTCGTTCATTCACCTCCCACCCAACCCTCACTAACGCCATCACACCGAAGACTGAATAAAAAAGAAAAGACAGATTCAAGCATTTCCAATGAGCACTAAAATGAAGAAAAGACAGTCTCGTTCATTCACCTCCCACCCAACCCTCACTAACGCCATCACACCGAAGACTGAATAAAAAAGAAAAGACAGATTCAAGCATTTCCAATGAGCACTAAAATGAAGAAAAGACAGTCTCGTTCATTCACCTCCCACCCAACCCTCACTAACGCCATCACACCGAAGACTGAATAAAAAAGAAAAGACAGATTCAAGCATTTCCAATGAGCACTAAAATGAAGAAAAGAAAGTCTCGTTCATTCACCTCCCACCCAACCCTCACTAACGCCATCACACCGAAGACTGAATAAAAAAGAAAAGACAGATTCAAGCATTTCCAATGAGCACTAAAATGAAAAAATGACAGTCTCGTTCATTCACCTCCCACCCACCCCTCACTAACGCCATCCCACCGAAGACTGAATAAAAAAAAAAGACAGATTCAAGCATTTCCAGTGAGCACTAAATTGAAGAAAAGACAGTCTCGTTCATTCACCTCCCACCCAACCCTCACTAACGCCATCACACCGAAGACTGAATAAAAAAGAAAAGACAGATTCAAGCATTTCCAATGAGCACTAAAATGAAGAAAAGACAGTCTCGTTCATTCACCTCCCACCCAACCCTCACTAACGCCATCACACCGAAGACTGAATAAAAAAGAAAAGACAGATTCAAGCATTTCCAATGAGCACTAAAATGAAGAAAAGACAGTCTCGTTCATTCACCTCCCACCCAACCCTCACTAACGCCATCCCACCGAAGACTGAATAAAAAAGAAAAGACAGATTCAAGCATTTCCAATGAGCACTAAAATGAAGAAAAGACAGTCTCGTTCATTCACCTCCCACCCAACCCTCACTAACGCCATCACACCGAAGACTGAATAAAAAAGAAAAGACAGATTCAAGCATTTCCAATGAGCACTAAAATGAAGAAAAGACAGTCTCGTTCATTCACCTCCCACCCAACCCTCACTAACGCTATCCCACCGAAGACTGAATAAAAAAGAAAAGACAGATTCAAGCATTTCCAATGAGCACTAAAATGAAGAAAAGACAGTCTCGTTCATTCACCTCCCACCCAACCCTCACTAACGCGATCCCACCGAAGACTGAATAAAAAAGAAAAGACAGATTCAAGCATTTCCAATGAGCACTAAAATGAAAAAAAGACAGTCTCGTTCATTCACCTCCCACCCAACCCTCACTAACGCTAACACACCGAAGACTGAATAAAAAAGAAAAGACAGATTCAAGCATTTCCAATGAGCACTAAAATGAAGAAAAGACAGTCTCGTTCATTCACCTCCCACCCAACCCTCACTAACGCCAACACACCGAAGACTGAATAAAAAAGAAAAGACAGATTCAAGCATTTCCAATGAGCACTAAAATGAAGAAAAGACAGTCTCGTTCATTCACCTCCCACCCAACCCTCACTAACGCGATCCCACCGAAGACTGAATAAAAAAGAAAAGACAGATTCAAGCATTTCCAATGAGCACTAAAATGAAGAAAAGACAGTCTCGTTCATTCACCTCCCACCCAACCCTCACTAACGCCATCACACCGAAGACTGAATAAAAAAGAAACGAAAGATTCAAGCATTTCCAATGAGCACTAAAATGAAGAAAAGACAGTCTCGTTCATTCACCTCCCACCATACCCTCACTAACGCGATCCCACCGAAGACTGAATAAAAAAGAAAAGACAGATTCGAGCATTTCCAATGAGCACTAAAATGAAGAAAAGACAGTCTCGTTCATTCACCTCCCACCCAACCCTCACTAACGCCATCCCACCGAAGACTGAATAAAAAAGAAAAGACAGATTCAAGCATTTCCAATGAGCACTAAAATGAAGAAAAGACAGTCTCGTTCATTCACCTCCCACCCAACCCTCACTAACGCCATCACACCGAAGACTGAATAAAAAAGAAAAGACAGATTCAAGCATTTCCAATGAGCACTAAAATGAAGAAAAGACAGTCTCGTTCATTCACCTCCCACCCAACCCTCACTAACGCCATCACACCGAAGACTGAATAAAAAAGAAAAGACAGATTCAAGCATTTCCAGTGAGCACTAAATTGAAGAAAAGACAGTCTCGTTCATTCACCTCCCACCCAACCCTCACTAACGCCATCACACCGAAGACTGAATAAAAAAGAAAAGACAGATTCAAGCATTTCCAATGAGCACTAAAATGAAGAAAAGACAGTCTCGTTCATTCACCTCCCACCCAACCCTCACTAACGCCATCACACCGAAGACTGAATAAAAAAGAAAAGACAGATTCAAGCATTTCCAATGAGTACTAAAATGAAGAAAAGACAGTCTCGTTCATTCACCTCCCACCCAACCCTCACTAACGCCATCACACCGAAGACTGAATAAAAAAGAAAAGACAGATTCAAGCATTTCCAATGAGCACTAAAATGAAGAAAAGACAGTCTCGTTCATTCACCTCCCACCCAACCCTCACTAACGCCATCACACCGAAGACTGAATAAAAAAGAAAAGACAGATTCAAGCATTTCCAATGAGCACTAAAATGAAGAAAAGACAGTCTCGTTCATTCACCTCCCACCCAACCCTCACTAACGCCATCACACCGAAGACTGAATAAAAAAGAAAAGACAGATTCAAGCATTTCCAATGAGCACTAAAATGAAGAAAAGACAGTCTCGTTCATTCACCTCCCACCCAACCCTCACTAACGCTATCCCACCGAAGACTGAATAAAAAAGAAAAGACAGATTCAAGCATTTCCAATGAGCACTAAAATGAAGAAAAGACAGTCTCGTTCATTCACCTCCCACCCAACCCTCACTAACGCGATCCCACCGAAGACTGAATACAAAAGAAAAGACAGATTCAAGCATTTCCAATGAGCACTAAAATGAAGAAAAGACAGTCTCGTTCATTCACCTCCCACCCAACCCTCACTAACGCTAACACACCGAAGACTGAATAAAAAAGAAAAGACAGATTCAAGCATTTCCAATGAGCACTAAAATGAAGAAAAGACAGTCTCGTTCATTCACCTCCCACCCAACCCTGACTAACGCCAACACACCGAAGACTGAATAAAAAAGAAAAGACAGATTCAAGCATTTCCAATGAGCACTAAAATGAAGAAAAGACAGTCTCGTTCATTCACCTCCCACCCAACCCTCACTAACGCGATCCCACCGAAGACTGAATAAAAAAGAAAAGACAGATTCAAGCATTTCCAATGAGCACTAAAATGAAGAAAAGACAGTCTCGTTCATTCACCTCCCACCCAACCCTCACTAACGCCATCACACCGAAGACTGAATAAAAAAGAAACGAAAGATTCAAGCATTTCCAATGAGCACTAAAATGAAGAAAAGACAGTCTCGTTCATTCACCTCCCACCCAACCCTCACTAACGCGATCCCACCGAAGACTGAATAAAAAAGAAAAGACAGATTCAAGCATTTCCAATGAGCACTAAAATGAAGAAAAGACAGTCTCGTTCATTCACCTCCCACCCAACCCTCACTAACGCCATCCCACCGAAGACTGAATAAAAAAGAAAAGACAGATTCAAGCATTTCCAATGAGCACTAAAATGAAGAAAAGACAGTCTCGTTCATTCACCTCCCACCCAACCCTCACTAACGCCATCACACCGAAGACTGAATAAAAAAGAAAAGACAGATTCAAGCATTTCCAATGAGCACTAAAATGAAGAAAAGACAGTCTCGTTCATTCACCTCCCACCCAACCCTCACTAACGCCATCACACCGAAGACTGAATAAAAAAGAAAAGACAGATTCAAGCATTTCCAATGAGCACTAAAATGAAGAAAAGACAGTCTCGTTCATTCACCTCCCACCCAACCCTCACTAACGCCATCACACCGAAGACTGAATAAAAAAGAAAAGACAGATTCACGCATTTCCAATGAGCACTAAAATGAAGAAAAGACAGTCTCGTTCATTCACCTCCCACCCAACCCTCACTAACGCCATCACACCGAAGACTGAATAAAAAAGAAAAGACAGATTCAAGCATTTCCAATGAGCACTAAAATGAAGAAAAGAAAGTCTCGTTCATTCACCTCCCACCCAACCCTCACTAACGCCATCACACCGAAGACTGAATAAAAAAGAAAAGACAGATTCAAGCATTTCCAATGAGCACTAAAATGAAAAAAAGACAGTCTCGTTCATTCACCTCCCACCCAACCCTCACTAACGCCATCCCACCGAAGACTGAATAAAAAAAAAAGACAGATTCAAGCATTTCCAGTGAGCACTAAATTGAAGAAAAGACAGTCTCGTTCATTCACCTCCCACCCAACCCTCACTAACGTGATCCCACCAAAGACTGAATAAAAAAGAAAAGACAGATTCAAGCATTTCCAATGAGCACTAAAATGAAAAAAAGACAGTCTCGTTCATTCACCTCCCACCCAACCCTCACTAACGCCATCACACCGAAGACTGAATAAAAAAGAAAAGACAGATTCAAGCATTTCCAATGAGCACTAAAATGAAGAAAAGACAGTCTCGTTCATTCACCTCCCACCCAACCCTCACTAACGCCATCACACCGAAGACTGAATAAAAAAGAAAAGACAGATTCAAGCATTTCCAATGAGCACTAAAATGAAGAAAAGACAGTCTCGTTCATTCACCTCCCACCCAACCCTCACTAACGCCATCACACCGAAGACTGAATAAAAAAGAAAAGACAGATTCAAGCATTTCCAATGAGCACTAAAATGAAGAAAAGACAGTCTCGTTCATTCACCTCCCACCCAACCCTCACTAACGCCAACACACCGAAGACTGAATAAAAAAGAAAAGACAGATTCAAGCATTTCCAATGAGCACTAAAATGAAGAAAAGACAGTCTCGTTCATTCACCTCCCACCCAACCCTCACTAACGCGATCCCACCGAAGACTGAATAAAAAAGAAAAGACAGATTCAAGCATTTCCAATGAGCACTAAAATGAAGAAAAGACAGTCTCGTTCATTCACCTCCCACCCAACCCTCACTAACGCTAACACACCGAAGACTGAATAAAAAAGAAAAGACAGATTCAAGCATTTCCAATGAGCACTAAAATGAAGAAAAGACAGTCTCGTTCATTCACCTCCCACCCAACCCTGACTAACGCCAACACACCGAAGACTGAATAAAAAAGAAAAGACAGATTCAAGCATTTCCAATGAGCACTAAAATGAAGAAAAGACAGTCTCGTTCATTCACCTCCCACCCAACCCTCACTAACGCGATCCCACCGAAGACTGAATAAAAAAGAAAAGACAGATTCAAGCATTTCCAATGAGCACTAAAATGAAGAAAAGACAGTCTCGTTCATTCACCTCCCACTCAACCCTCACTAACGCCATCACACCGAAGACTGAATAAAAAAGAAACGAAAGATTCAAGCATTTCCAATGAGCACTAAAATGAAGAAAAGACAGTCTCGTTCATTCACCTCCCACCCAACCCTCACTAACGCGATCCCACCGAAGACTGAATAAAAAAGAAAAGACAGATTCAAGCATTTCCAATGAGCACTAAAATGAAGAAAAGACAGTCTCGTTCATTCACCTCCCACCCAACCCTCACTAACGCGATCCCACCGAAGACTGAATAAAAAAGAAAAGACAGATTCAAGCATTTCCAATGAGCACTAAAATGAAGAAAAGACAGTCTCGTTCATTCACCTCCCACCCAACCCTCACTAACGCCATCACACCGAAGACTGAATAAAAAAGAAAAGACAGATTCAAGCATTTCCAATGAGCACTAAAATGAAGAAAAGACAGTCTCGTTCATTCACCTCCCACCCAACCCTCACTAACGCCATCACACCGAAGACTGAATAAAAAAGAAAAGACAGATTCAAGCATTTCCAATGAGCACTAAAATGAAGAAAAGACAGTCTCGTTCATTCACCTCCCACCCAACCCTCACTAACGCGATCCCACCGAAGACTGAATAAAAAAGAAAAGACAGATTCAAGCATTTCCAATGAGCACTAAAATGAAGAAAAGACAGTCTCGTTCATTCACCTCCCACCCAACCCTCACTAACGCCATCACACCGAAGACTGAATAAAAAAGAAAAGACAGATTCAAGCATTTCCAATGAGCACTAAAATGAAGAAAAGACAGTCTCGTTCATTCACCTCCCACCCAACCCTCACTAACGCGATCCCACCGAAGACTGAATAAAAAAGAAAAGACAGATTCAAGCATTTCCAATGAGCACTAAAATGAAGAAAAGACAGTCTCGTTCATTCACCTCCCACCCAACCCTCACTAACGCCATCACACCGAAGACTGAATAAAAAAGAAAAGACAGATTCAAGCATTTCAATTGAGCACTAAAATGAAGAAAAGACAGTCTCGTTCATTCACCTCCCACCCAACCCTCACTAACGCAATCCCACCGAAGACTGAATAAAAAAGAAAAGACAGATTCAAGCATTTCCAATGAGCACTAAAATGAAGAAAAGACAGTCTCGTTCATTCACCTCCCACCCAACCCTCACTAACGCGATCCCACCGAAGACTGAATAAAAAAGAAAAGACAGATTCAAGCATTTCCAATGAGCACTAAAATGAAGAAAAGACAGTCTCGTTCATTCAGCTCCCACCCAACCCTCACTAACGCTAACACACCGAAGACTGAATAAAAAAGAAAAGACAGATTCAAGCATTTCCAATGAGCACTAAAATGAAGAAAAGACAGTCTCGTTCATTCACCTCCCACCCAACCCTCACTAACGCCATCCCACCGAAGACTGAATAAAAAAGAAAAGACAGATTCAAGCATTTCCAATGAGCACTAAAATGAAGAAAAGACAGTCTCGTTCATTCACCTCCCACCCAACCCTCACTAACGCCATCACACCGAAGACTGAATAAAAAAGAAACGAAAGATTCAAGCATTTCCAATGAGCACTAAAATGAAGAAAAGACAGTCTCGTTCATTCACCTCCCACCCAACCCTCACTAACGCGATCCCACCGAAGACTGAATAAAAAAGAAAAGACAGATTCAAGCATTTCCAATGAGCACTAAAATGAAGAAAAGACAGTCTCGTTCATTCACCTCCCACCCAACCCTCACTAACGCGATCCCACCGAAGACTGAATAAAAAAGAAAAGACAGATTCAAGCATTTCCAGTGAGCACTAAATTGAAGAAAAGACAGTCTCGTTCATTCACCTCCCACCCAACCCTCACTAACGCCATCACACCGAAGACTGAATAAAAAAGAAAAGACAGATTCAAGCATTTCCAATGAGCACTAAAATGAAGAAAAGACAGTCTCGTTCATTCACCTCCCACCCAACCCTCACTAACGCCATCACACCGAAGACTGAATAAAAAAGAAAAGACAGATTCAAGCATTTCCAATGAGCACTAAAATGAAGAAAAGACAGTCTCGTTCATTCACCTCCCACCCAACCCTCACTAACGTGATCCCACCAAAGACTGAATAAAAAAGAAAAGACAGATTCAAGCATTTCCAATGAGCACTAAAATGAAGAAAAGACAGTCTCGTTCATTCACCTCCCACCCAACCCTCACTAACGCGATCCCACCGAAGACTGAATAAAAAAGAAAAGACAGATTCAAGCATTTCCAATGAGCACTAAAATGAAGAAAAGACAGTCTCGTTCATTCACCTCCCACCCAACCCTCACTAACGCCATCACACCGAAGACTGAATAAAAAAGAAAAGACAGATTCAAGCATTTCCAATGAGCACTAAAATGAAGAAAAGACAGTCTCGTTCATTCACCTCCCACCCAACCCTCACTAACGCGATCCCACCGAAGACTGAATAAAAAAGAAAAGACAGATTCAAGCATTTCCAATGAGCACTAAAATGAAGAAAAGACAGTCTCGTTCATTCACCTCCCACCCAACCCTCACTAACGCCATCACACCGAAGACTGAATAAAAAAGGAAAGACATATTCAAGCATTTCCAATGAGCACTAAAATGAAGAAAAGACAGTCTCGTTCATTCACCTCCCACCCAACCCTCACTAACGCGATCCCACCGAAGACTGAATAAAAAAGAAAAGACAGATTCAAGCATTTCCAATGAGCACTAAAATGAAGAAAAGACAGTCTCGTTCATTCACCTCCCACCCAACCCTCACTAACGCCATCACACCGAAGACTGAATAAAAAAGAAAAGACAGATTCAAGCATTTCCAATGAGCACTAAAATGAAGAAAAGACAGTCTCGTTCATTCACCTCCCACCCAACCCTCACTAACGCGATCCCACCGAAGACTGAATAAAAAAGAAAAGACAGATTCAAGCATTTCCAATGAGCACTAAAATGAAGAAAAGACAGTCTCGTTCATTCACCTCCCACCCAACCCTCACTAACGCCATCACACCGAAGACTGAATAAAAAAGGAAAGACATATTCAAGCATTTCCAATGAGCACTAAAATGAAGAAAAGACAGTCTCGTTCATTCACCTCCCACCCAACCCTCACTAACGCCATCCCACCGAAGACTGAATAAAAAAGAAAAGACAGATTCAAGCATTTCCAATGAGCACTAAAATGAAGAAAAGACAGTCTCGTTCATTCACCTCCCACCCAACCCTCACTAACGCCAACACACCGAAGACTGAATAAAAAAGAAAAGACAGATTCAAGCATTTCCAATGAGCACTAAAATGAAGAAAGACAGTCTCGTTCATTCACCTCCCACCCAACCCTCACTAACGCCATCACACTGAAGACTGAATAAAAAAGAAAAGACAGATTCAAGCATTTCCAATGAGCGCTAAAATGAAGAAAAGACAGTCTCGTTCATTCACCTCCCACCCAACCCTCACTAACGCCATCACACTGAAGACTGAATAAAAAAGAAAAGACAGATTCAAGCATTTCCAATGAGCACTAAAATGAAGAAAAGACAGTCTCGTTCATTCACCTCCCACCCAACCCTCACTAACGCGATCCCACCGAAGACTGAATAAAAAAGAAAAGACAGATTCAAGCATTTCCAATGAGCACTAAAATGAAGAAAAGACAGTCTCGTTCATTCACCTCCCACCCAACCCTCACTAACGCGATCCCACCGAAGACTGAATAAAAAAGAAAAGACAGATTCAAGCATTTCCAATGAGCACTAAAATGAAGAAAAGACAGTCTCGTTCATTCACCTCCCACCCAACCCTCACTAACGCGATCCCACCGAAGACTGAATAAAAAAGAAAAGACAGATTCAAGCATTTCCAATGAGCACTAAAATGAAGAAAAGACAGTCTCGTTCATTCACCTCCCACCCAACCCTCACTAACGCCAACACACCGAAGACTGAATAAAAAAGAAAAGACAGATTCAAGCATTTCCAATGAGCACTAAAATGAAGAAAAGACAGTCTCGTTCATTCACCTCCCACCCAACCCTGACTAACGCCAACACACCGAAGACTGAATAAAAAAGAAAAGACAGATTCAAGCATTTCCAATGAGCACTAAAATGAAGAAAAGACAGTCTCGTTCATTCACCTCCCACCCAACCCTCACTAACGCGATCCCACCGAAGACTGAATAAAAAAGAAAAGACAGATTCAAGCATTTCCAATGAGCACTAAAATGAAGAAAAGACAGTCTCGTTCATTCACCTCCCACCCAACCCTCACTAACGCCATCACACCGAAGACTGAATAAAAAAGAAAAGACAGATTCAAGCATTTCCAATGAGCACTAAAATGAAGAAAAGACAGTCTCGTTCATTCACCTCCCACCCAACCCTCACTAACGCGATCCCACCGAAGACTGAATAAAAAAGAAAAGACAGATTCAAGCATTTCCAATGAGCACTAAAATGAAGAAAAGACAGTCTCGTTCATTCACCTCCCACCCAACCCTCACTAACGCCATCCCACCGAAGACTGAATAAAAAAGAAAAGACAGATTCAAGCATTTCCAATGAGCACTAAAATGAAGAAAAGACAGTCTCGTTCATTCACCTCCCACCCAACCCTCACTAACGCCATCACACCGAAGACTGAATAAAAAAGAAAAGACAGATTCAAGCATTTCCAATGAGCACTAAAATGAAGAAAAGACAGTCTCGTTCATTCACCTCCCACCCAACCCTCACTAACGCCATCACACCGAAGACTGAATAAAAAAGAAAAGACAGATTCAAGCATTTCCAATGAGCACTAAAATGAAGAAAAGACAGTCTCGTTTATTCACCTCCCACCCAACCCTCACTAACGCCATCACACCGAAGACTGAATAAAAAAGAAAAGACAGATTCAAGCATTTCCAATGAGCACTAAAATGAAGAAAAGACAGTCTCGTTCATTCACC
The DNA here is from genome assembly GCA_963585895.1 of Sepioteuthis lessoniana. NCBI lineage: Eukaryota > Metazoa > Mollusca > Cephalopoda > Myopsida > Loliginidae > Sepioteuthis > Sepioteuthis lessoniana. Next base: position 41,238 of record OY757932.1, on the reverse strand, counting down.
TCCCACCCAACCCTCACTAACGCCATCACACCGAAGACTGAATAAAAAAGAAAAGACAGATTCAAGCATTTCCAATGAGCACTAAAATGAAGAAAAGACAGTCTCGTTCATTCACCTCCCACCGAACCCTCACTAACGCCATCACACCGAAGACTGAATAAAAAAGAAAAGACAGATTCAAGCATTTCCAATGAGCACTAAAATGAAGAAAAGACAGTCTCGTTCATTCACCTCCCACCCAACCCTCACTAACGCCATCCCACCGAAGACTGAATAAAAAAAAAAGACAGATTCAAGCATTTCCAGTGAGCACTAAAATGAAGAAAAGACAGTCTCGTTCATTCACCTCCCACCCAACCCTCACTAACGCCATCACACCGAAGACTGAATAAAAAAGAAAAGACAGATTCAAGCATTTCCAATGAGCACTAAAATGAAGAAAAGACAGTCTCGTTCATTCACCTCCCACCCAACCCTCACTAACGCCATCACACCGAAGACTGAATAAAAAAGAAAAGACAGATTCAAGCATTTCCAATGAGCACTAAAATGAAGAAAAGACAGTCTCGTTCATTCACCTCCCACCCAACCCTCACTAACGCGATCCCACCGAAGACTGAATAAAAAAGAAAAGAAAGATTCAAGCATTTCCAATGAGCACTAAAATGAAGAAAAGACAGTCTCGTTCATTCACCTCCCACCCAACCCTCACTAACGCCAACACACTGAAGACTGAATAAAAAAGAAAAGACAGATTCAAGCATTTCCAATGAGCACTAAAATGAAGAAAAGACAGTCTCGTTCATTCACCTCCCACCCAACCCTCACTAACGCGATCCCACCGAAGACTGAATAAAAAAGAAAAGACAGATTCAAGCATTTCCAATGAGCACTAAAATGAAGAAAAGACAGTCTCGTTCATTCACCTCCCACCCAACCCTCACTAACGCCATCACACCGAAGACTGAATAAAAAAGAAAAGACAGATTCAAGCATTTCCAATGAGCACTAAAATGAAGAAAAGACAGTCTTGTTCATTCACCTCCCACCCAACCCTCACTAACGCCATCACACTGAAGACTGAATAAAAAAGAAAAGACAGATTCAAGCATTTCCAATGAGCACTAAAATGAAGAAAAGACAGTCTCGTTCATTCACCTCCCACCCAACCCTCACTAACGCCATCAGACTGAAGACTGAATAAAAAAGAAAAGACAGATTCAAGCATTTCCAATGAGCACTAAAATGAAGAAAAGACAGTCTCGTTCATTCACCTCCCACCCAACCCTCACTAACGCGATCCCACCGAAGACTGAATAAAAAAGAAAAGACAGATTCAAGCATTTCCAATGAGCACTAAAATGAAGAAAAGACAGTCTCGTTCATTCACCTCCCACCCAACCCTCACTAACGCGATCCCACCGAAGACTGAATAAAAAAGAAAAGACAGATTCAAGCATTTCCAATGAGCACTAAAATGAAGAAAAGACAGTCTCGTTCATTCACCTCCCACCCAACCCTCACTAACGCGATCCCACCGAAGACTGAATAAAAAAGAAAAGACAGATTCAAGCATTTCCAATGAGCACTAAAATGAAGAAAAGACAGTCTCGTTCATTCACCTCCCACCCAACCCTCACTAACGCCAACACACCGAAGACTGAATAAAAAAGAAAAGACAGATTCAAGCATTTCCAATGAGCACTAAAATGAAGAAAAGGCAGTCTCGTTCATTCACCTCCCACCCAACCCTCACTAATGCGATCCCACCGAAGACTGAATAAAAAAGAAAAGACAGATTCAAGCATTTCCAATGAGCACTAAAATGAAGAAAGACAGTCTCGTTCATTCACCTCCCACCCAACCCTCACTAACGCCATCCCACCGAAGACTGAATAAAAAAAAAAGACAGATTCAAGCATTTCCAGTGAGCACTAAAATGAAGAAAAGACAGTCTCGTTCATTCACCTCCCACCCAACCCTCACTAACGCCATCACACCGAAGACTGAATTAAAAAGAAAAGACAGATTCAAGCATTTCCAATGAGCACTAAAATGAAGAAAAGACAGTCTCGTTCATTCACCTCCCACCCAACCCTCACTAACGCCATCACACCGAAGACTGAATAAAAAAGAAAAGACAGATTCAAGCATTTCCAATGAGCACTAAAATGAAGAAAAGACAGTCTCGTTCATTCACCTCCCACCCAACCCTCACTAACGTGATCCCACCAAAGACTGAATAAAAAAGAAAAGACAGATTCAAGCATTTCCAATGAGCACTAAAATGAAGAAAAGACAGTCTCGTTCATTCACCTCCCACCCAACCCTCACTAACGCGATCCCACCGAAGACTGAATAAAAAAGAAAAGACAGATTCAAGCATTTCCAATGAGCACTAAAATGAAGAAAAGACAGTCTCGTTCATTCACCTCCCACGCAACCCTCACTAACGCCATCACACCGAAGACTGAATAAAAAAGAAAAGACAGATTCAAGCATTTCCAATGAGCACTAAAATGAAGAAAAGACAGTCTCGTTCATTCACCTCCCACCCAACCCTCACTAACGCGATCCCACCGAAGACTGAATAAAAAAGAAAAGACAGATTCAAGCATTTCCAATGAGCACTAAAATGAAGAAAAGACAGTCTCGTTCATTCACCTCCCACCCAACCCTCACTAACGCGATCCCACCGAAGACTGAATAAAAAAGAAACGAAAGATTCAAGCATTTCCAATGAGCACTAAAATGAAGAAAAGACAGTCTCGTTCATTCACCTCCCACCCAACCCTCACTAACGCCAACACACTGAAGACTGAATAAAAAAGAAAAGACAGATTCAAGCATTTCCAATGAGCACTAAAATGAAGAAAAGACAGTCTCGTTCATTCACCTCCCACCCAACCCTCACTAACGCCAACACACCGAAGACTGAATAAAAAAGAAAAGACAGATTCAAGCATTTCCAATGAGCACTAAAATGAAGAAAAGACAGTCTCGTTCATTCACCTCCCACCCAACCCTCACTAACGCCAACACACCGAAGACTGAATAAAAAAGAAAAGACAGATTCAAGCATTTCCAATGAGCACTAAAATGAAGAAAAGACAGTCTCGTTCATTCACCTCCCACCCAACCCTCACTAACGCCATCACACCGAAGACTGAATAAAAAAGAAAAGACAGATTCAAGCATTTCCAATGAGCACTAAAATGAAGAAAAGACAGTCTCGTTCATTCACCTCCCACCCAACCCTCACTAACGCGATCCCACCGAAGACTGAATAAAAAAGAAAAGACAGATTCAAGCATTTCCAATGAGCACTAAAATGAAGAAAAGACAGTCTCGTTCATTCACCTCCCACCCAACCCTCACTAACGCGATCCCACCGAAGACTGAATAAAAAAGAAAAGACAGATTCAAGCATTTCCAATGAGCACTAAAATGAAGAAAAGACAGTCTTGTTCATTCACCTCCCACCCAACCCTCACTAACGCCATCACACTGAAGACTGAATAAAAAAGAAAAGACAGATTCAAGCATTTCCAATGAGCACTAAAATGAAGAAAAGACAGTCTCGTTCATTCACCTCCCACCCAACCCTCACTAACGCCATCAGACTGAAGACTGAATAAAAAAGAAAAGACAGATTCAAGCATTTCCAATGAGCACTAAAATGAAGAAAAGACAGTCTCCTTCATTCACCTCCCACCCAACCCTCACTAACGCGATCCCACCGAAGACTGAATAAAAAAGAAAAGACAGATTCAAGCATTTCCAATGAGCACTAAAATGAAGAAAAGACAGTCTCGTTCATTCACCTCCCACCCAACCCTCACTAACGCGATCCCACCGAAGACTGAATAAAAAAGAAAAGACAGATTCAAGCATTTCCAATGAGCACTAAAATGAAGAAAAGACAGTCTCGTTCATTCACCTCCCACCCAACCCTCACTAACGCGATCCCACCGAAGACTGAATAAAAAGAAAAGACAGATTCAAGCATTTCCAATGAGCACTAAAATGAAGAAAAGACAGTCTCGTTCATTCACCTCCCACCCAACCCTCACTAACGCCAACACACCGAAGACTGAATAAAAAAAAAAGACAGATTCAAGCATTTCCAATGAGCACTAAAATGAAGAAAAGACAGTCTCGTTCATTCACCTCCCACCCAAACCTCACTAACGCCATCACACCGAAGACTGAATAAAAAAGAAAAGACAGATTCAAGCATTTCCAATGAGCACTAAAATGAAGAAAAGACAGTCTCGTTCATTCACCTCCCACCCAACCCTCACTAACGCCATCACACCGAAGACTGAATAAAAAAGAAAAGACAGATTCAAGCATTTCCAATGAGCACTAAAATGAAGAAAAGACAGTCTCGTTCATTCACCTCCCACCCAACCCTCACTAACGTGATCCCACCAAAGACTGAATAAAAAAGAAAAGACAGATTCAAGCATTTCCAATGAGCACTAAAATGAAGAAAAGACAGTCTCGTTCATTCACCTCCCACCCAACCCTCACTAACGCGATCCCACCGAAGACTGAATAAAAAAGAAAAGACAGATTCAAGCATTTCCAATGAGCACTAAAATGAAGAAAAGACAGTCTCGTTCATTCACCTCCCACGCAACCCTCACTAACGCCATCACACCGAAGACTGAATAAAAAAGAAAAGACAGATTCAAGCATTTCCAATGAGCACTAAAATGAAGAAAAGACAGTCTCGTTCATTCACCTCCCACCCAACCCTCACTAACGCCAACACACCGAAGACTGAATAAAAAAGAAAAGACAGATTCAAGCATTTCCAATGAGCACTAAAATGAAGAAAAGACAGTCTCGTTCATTCACCTCCCACCCAACCCTCACTAACGCGATCCCACCGAAGACTGAATAAAAAAGAAACGAAAGATTCAAGCATTTCCAATGAGCACTAAAATGAAGAAAAGACAGTCTCGTTCATTCACCTCCCACCCAACCCTCACTAACGCCAACACACTGAAGACTGAATAAAAAAGAAAAGACAGATTCAAGCATTTCCAATGAGCACTAAAATGAAGAAAAGACAGTCTCGTTCATTCACCTCCCACCCAACCCTCACTAACGCCAACACACCGAAGACTGAATAAAAAAGAAAAGACAGATTCAAGCATTTCCAATGAGCACTAAAATGAAGAAAAGACAGTCTCGTTCATTCACCTCCCACCCAACCCTCACTTACGCGATCCCACCGAAGACTGAATAAAAAAGAAAAGACAGATTCAAGCATTTCCAATGAGCACTAAAATGAAGAAAAGACAGTCTCGTTCATTCACCTCCCACCCAACCCTCACTAACGCCATCACACGGAAGACTGAATAAAACAGAAAAGACAGATTCAAGCATTTCCAATGAGCACTAAAATGAAGAAAAGACAGTCTCGTTCATTCACCTCCCACCCAACCCTCACTAACGCGATCCCACCGAAGACTGAATAAAAAAGAAAAGACAGATTCAAGCATTTCCAATGAGCACTAAAATGAAGAAAAGACAGTCTCGTTCATTCACCTCCCACCCAAACCTCACTAACGCCATCACACCGAAGACTGAATAAAAAAGAAAAGACAGATTCAAGCATTTCCAATGAGCACTAAAATGAAGAAAAGACAGTCTCGTTCATTCACCTCCCACCCAACCCTCACTAACGCCATCACACCGAAGACTGAATAAAAAAGAAAAGACAGATTCAAGCATTTCCAATGAGCACTAAAATGAAGAAAAGACAGTCTCGTTCATTCACCTCCCACCCAACCCTCACTAACGTGATCCCACCAAAGACTGAATAAAAAAGAAAAGACAGATTCAAGCATTTCCAATGAGCACTAAAATGAAGAAAAGACAGTCTCGTTCATTCACCTCCCACCCAACCCTCACTAACGCGATCCCACCGAAGACTGAATAAAAAAGAAAAGACAGATTCAAGCATTTCCAATGAGCACTAAAATGAAGAAAAGACAGTCTCGTTCATTCACCTCCCACGCAACCCTCACTAACGCCATCACACCGAAGACTGAATAAAAAAGAAAAGACAGATTCAAGCATTTCCAATGAGCACTAAAATGAAGAAAAGACAGTCTCGTTCATTCACCTCCCACCCAACCCTCACTAACGCGATCCCACCGAAGACTGAATAAAAAAGAAAAGACAGATTCAAGCATTTCCAATGAGCACTAAAATGAAGAAAAGACAGTCTCGTTCATTCACCTCCCACCCAACCCTCACTAACGCGATCCCACCGAAGACTGAATAAAAAAGAAACGAAAGATTCAAGCATTTCCAATGAGCACTAAAATGAAGAAAAGACAGTCTCGTTCATTCACCTCCCACCCAACCCTCACTAACGCCAACACACTGAAGACTGAATAAAAAAGAAAAGACAGATTCAAGCATTTCCAATGAGCACTAAAATGAAGAAAAGACAGTCTCGTTCATTCACCTCCCACCCAACCCTCACTAACGCCAACACACCGAAGACTGAATAAAAAAGAAAAGACAGATTCAAGCATTTCCAATGAGCACTAAAATGAAGAAAAGACAGTCTCGTTCATTCACCTCCCACCCAACCCTCACTTACGCGATCCCACCGAAGACTGAATAAAAAAGAAAAGACAGATTCAAGCATTTCCAATGAGCACTAAAATGAAGAAAAGACAGTCTCGTTCATTCACCTCCCACCCAACCCTCACTAACGCCATCACACGGAAGACTGAATAAAACAGAAAAGACAGATTCAAGCATTTCCAATGAGCACTAAAATGAAGAAAAGACAGTCTCGTTCATTCACCTCCCACCCAACCCTCACTAACGCGATCCCACCGAAGACTGAATAAAAAAGAAAAGACAGATTCAAGCATTTCCAATGAGCACTAAAATGAAGAAAAGACAGTCTCGTTCATTCACCTCCCACCCAACCCTCACTAACGCGATCCCACCGAAGACTGAATAAAAAAGAAAAGACAGATTCAAGCATTTCCAATGAGCACTAAAATGAAGAAAAGACAGTCTTGTTCATTCACCTCCCACCCAACCCTCACTAACGCCATCACACTGAAGACTGAATAAAAAAGAAAAGACAGATTCAAGCATTTCCAATGAGCACTAAAATGAAGAAAAGACAGTCTCGTTCATTCACCTCCCACCCAACCCTCACTAACGCCATCAGACTGAAGACTGAATAAAAAAGAAAAGACAGATTCAAGCATTTCCAATGAGCACTAAAATGAAGAAAAGACAGTCTCCTTCATTCACCTCCCACCCAACCCTAACTAACGCGATCCCACCGAAGACTGAATAAAAAAGAAAAGACAGATTCAAGCATTTCCAATGAGCACTAAAATGAAGAAAAGACAGTCCCGTTCATTCACCTCCCACCCAACCCTCACTAACGCGATCCCACCGAAGACTGAATAAAAAAGAAAAGACAGATTCGAGCATTTCCAATGAGCACTAAAATGAAGAAAAGACAGTCTCGTTCATTCACCTCCCACCCAACCCTCACTAACGCGATCCCACCGAAGACTGAATAAAAAAGAAAAGACAGATTCAAGCATTTCCAATGAGCACTAAAATGAAGAAAAGACAGTCTCGTTCATTCACCTCCCACCCAACCCTCACTAACTCCAACACACCGAAGACTGAATAAAAAAGAAAAGACAGATTCAAGCATTTCCAATGAGCACTAAAATGAAGAAAAGACAGTCTCGTTCATTCACCTCCCACCCAACCCTGACTAACGCCAACACACCGAAGACTGAATAAAAAAGAAAAGACAGATTCAAGCATTTCCAATGAGCACTAAAATGAAGAAAAGACAGTCTCGTTCATTCACCTCCCACCCAACCCTCACTAACGCCATCACACTGAAGACTGAATAAAAAAGAAAAGACAGATTCAAGCATTTCCAATGAGCACTAAAATGAAGAAAAGACAGTCTCGTTCATTCACCTCCCACCCAACCCTCACTAACGTGATCCCACCGAAGACTGAATAAAAAAGAAAAGACAGATTCAAGCATTTCCAATGAGCACTAAAATGAAGAAAAGACAGTCTCGTTCATTCACCTCCCACCCAACCCTCACTAACGCGATCCCTCCGAAGACTGAATAAAAAAGAAAAGACAGATTCAAGCATTTCCAATGAGCACTAAAATGAAGAAAAGACAGTCTCGTTCATTCACCTCCCACCCAACCCTCACTAACGCCAACACACCGAAGACTGAATAAAAAAGAAAAGACAGATTCAAGCATTTCCAATGAGCACTAAAATGAAGAAAAGACAGTCTCGTTCATTCACCTCCCACCCAACCCTGACTAATGCCAACACACCGAAGACTGAATAAAAAAGAAAAGACAGATTCAAGCATTTCCAATGAGCACTAAAATGAAGAAAAGACAGTCTCGTTCATTCACCTCCCACCCAACCCTCACTAACGCCAACACACCGAAGACTGAATAAAAAAGAAAAGACAGATTCAAGCATTTCCAATGAGCACTAAAATGAAGAAAAGACAGTCTCGTTCATTCACCTCCCACCCAACACTCACTAACGCCAACACACCGAAGACTGAATAAAAAAGAAAAGACAGATTCAAGCATTTCCAATGAGCACTAAAATGAAGAAAAGATAGTCTCGTTCATTCACATCCCACCCAACCCTTACTAAAGCCAACACACCGAAGACTGAATAAAAAAGAAAAGACAGATTCAAGCATTTCCAATGAGCACTAAAATGAAGAAAAGACAGTCTCGTTCATTCACCTCCCACCCAACCCTCACTAACGCCAACACACCGAAGACTGAATAAAAAAGAAAAGACAGATTCAAGCATTTCCAATGAGCACTAAAATGAAGAAAAAACAGTCTCGTTCATTCACCTCCCACCCAACCCTCACTAACGCCAACACACCGAAGACTGAATAAAAAAGAAAAGACAGATTCAAGCATTTCCAATGAGCACTAAAATGAAGAAAAGACAGTCTCGTTCATTCACCTCCCACCCAACCCTCACTAACGCCAACACACCGAAGACTGAATAAAAAAGAAAAGACAGATTCAAGCATTTCCAATGAGCACTAAAATGAAGAAAAGACAGTCTCGTTCATTCACCTCCCACCCAACCCTCACTAACGCCAACACACCGAAGACTGAATAAAAAAGAAAAGACAGATTCAAGCATTTCCAATGAGCACTAAAATGAAGAAAAGACAGTCTCGTTCATTCACCTCCCACCCAACCCTCACTAACGCCATCACACGGAAGACTGAATAAAAAAGAAAAGACAGATTCAAGCATTTCCAATGAGCACTAAAATGAAGAAAAGACAGTCTCGTTCATTCACCTCCCACCCAACCCTCACTAACGCGATCCCACCGAAGACTGAATAAAAAAGAAAAGACAGATTCAAGCATTTCCAATGAGCACTAAAATGAAGAAAAGACAGTCTCGTTCATTCACCTCCCACCCAACCCTCACTAACGCGATCCCACCGAAGACTGAATAAAAAAGAAAAGACAGATTCAAGCATTTCCAATGAGCACTAAAATGAAGAAAAGACAGTCTTGTTCATTCACCTCCCACCCAACCCTCACTAACGCCATCACACTGAAGACTGAATAAAAAAGAAAAGACAGATTCAAGCATTTCCAATGAGCACTAAAATGAAGAAAAGACAGTCTCGTTCATTCACCTCCCACCCAACCCTCACTAACGCCATCAGACTGAAGACTGAATAAAAAAGAAAAGACAGATTCAAGCATTTCCAATGAGCACTAAAATGAAGAAAAGACAGTCTCCTTCATTCACCTCCCACCCAACCCTCACTAACGCGATCCCACCGAAGACTGAATAAAAAAGAAAAGACAGATTCAAGCATTTCCAATGAGCACTAAAATGAAGAAAAGACAGTCTCGTTCATTCACCTCCCACCCAACCCTCACTAACGCGATCCCACCGAAGACTGAATAAAAAAGAAAAGACAGATTCAAGCATTTCCAATGAGCACTAAAATGAAGAAAAGACAGTCTCGTTCATTCACCTCCCACCCAACCCTCACTAACGCGATCCCACCGAAGACTGAATAAAAAGAAAAGACAGATTCAAGCATTTCCAATGAGCACTAAAATGAAGAAAAGACAGTCTCGTTCATTCACCTCCCACCCAACCCTCACTAACGCCAACACACCGAAGACTGAATAAAAAAAAAAGACAGATTCAAGCATTTCCAATGAGCACTAAAATGAAGAAAAGACAGTCTCGTTCATTCACCTCCCACCCAAACCTCACTAACGCCATCACACCGAAGACTGAATAAAAAAGAAAAGACAGATTCAAGCATTTCCAATGAGCACTAAAATGAAGAAAAGACAGTCTCGTTCATTCACCTCCCACCCAACCCTCACTAACGCCATCACACCGAAGACTGAATAAAAAAGAAAAGACAGATTCAAGCATTTCCAATGAGCACTAAAATGAAGAAAAGACAGTCTCGTTCATTCACCTCCCACCCAACCCTCACTAACGTGATCCCACCAAAGACTGAATAAAAAAGAAAAGACAGATTCAAGCATTTCCAATGAGCACTAAAATGAAGAAAAGACAGTCTCGTTCATTCACCTCCCACCCAACCCTCACTAACGCGATCCCACCGAAGACTGAATAAAAAAGAAAAGACAGATTCAAGCATTTCCAATGAGCACTAAAATGAAGAAAAGACAGTCTCGTTCATTCACCTCCCACGCAACCCTCACTAACGCCATCACACCGAAGACTGAATAAAAAAGAAAAGACAGATTCAAGCATTTCCAATGAGCACTAAAATGAAGAAAAGACAGTCTCGTTCATTCACCTCCCACCCAACCCTCACTAACGCGATCCCACCGAAGACTGAATAAAAAAGAAAAGACAGATTCAAGCATTTCCAATGAGCACTAAAATGAAGAAAAGACAGTCTCGTTCATTCACCTCCCACCCAACCCTCACTAACGCGATCCCACCGAAGACTGAATAAAAAAGAAACGAAAGATTCAAGCATTTCCAATGAGCACTAAAATGAAGAAAAGACAGTCTCGTTCATTCACCTCCCACCCAACCCTCACTAACGCCAACACACTGAAGACTGAATAAAAAAGAAAAGACAGATTCAAGCATTTCCAATGAGCACTAAAATGAAGAAAAGACAGTCTCGTTCATTCACCTCCCACCCAACCCTCACTAACGCCAACACACCGAAGACTGAATAAAAAAGAAAAGACAGATTCAAGCATTTCCAATGAGCACTAAAATGAAGAAAAGACAGTCTCGTTCATTCACCTCCCACCCAACCCTCACTTACGCGATCCCACCGAAGACTGAATAAAAAAGAAAAGACAGATTCAAGCATTTCCAATGAGCACTAAAATGAAGAAAAGACAGTCTCGTTCATTCACCTCCCACCCAACCCTCACTAACGCCATCACACGGAAGACTGAATAAAACAGAAAAGACAGATTCAAGCATTTCCAATGAGCACTAAAATGAAGAAAAGACAGTCTCGTTCATTCACCTCCCACCCAACCCTCACTAACGCGATCCCACCGAAGACTGAATAAAAAAGAAAAGACAGATTCAAGCATTTCCAATGAGCACTAAAATGAAGAAAAGACAGTCTCGTTCATTCACCTCCCACCCAACCCTCACTAACGCGATCCCACCGAAGACTGAATAAAAAAGAAAAGACAGATTCAAGCATTTCCAATGAGCACTAAAATGAAGAAAAGACAGTCTTGTTCATTCACCTCCCACCCAACCCTCACTAACGCCATCACACTGAAGACTGAATAAAAAAGAAAAGACAGATTCAAGCATTTCCAATGAGCACTAAAATGAAGAAAAGACAGTCTCGTTCATTCACCTCCCACCCAACCCTCACTAACGCCATCAGACTGAAGACTGAATAAAAAAGAAAAGACAGATTCAAGCATTTCCAATGAGCACTAAAATGAAGAAAAGACAGTCTCCTTCATTCACCTCCCACCCAACCCTAACTAACGCGATCCCACCGAAGACTGAATAAAAAAGAAAAGACAGATTCAAGCATTTCCAATGAGCACTAAAATGAAGAAAAGACAGTCCCGTTCATTCACCTCCCACCCAACCCTCACTAACGCGATCCCACCGAAGACTGAATAAAAAAGAAAAGACAGATTCGAGCATTTCCAATGAGCACTAAAATGAAGAAAAGACAGTCTCGTTCATTCACCTCCCACCCAACCCTCACTAACGCGATCCCACCGAAGACTGAATAAAAAAGAAAAGACAGATTCAAGCATTTCCAATGAGCACTAAAATGAAGAAAAGACAGTCTCGTTCATTCACCTCCCACCCAACCCTCACTAACTCCAACACACCGAAGACTGAATAAAAAAGAAAAGACAGATTCAAGCATTTCCAATGAGCACTAAAATGAAGAAAAGACAGTCTCGTTCATTCACCTCCCACCCAACCCTGACTAACGCCAACACACCGAAGACTGAATAAAAAAGAAAAGACAGATTCAAGCATTTCCAATGAGCACTAAAATGAAGAAAAGACAGTCTCGTTCATTCACCTCCCACCCAACCCTCACTAACGCCATCACACTGAAGACTGAATAAAAAAGAAAAGACAGATTCAAGCATTTCCAATGAGCACTAAAATGAAGAAAAGACAGTCTCGTTCATTCACCTCCCACCCAACCCTCACTAACGTGATCCCACCGAAGACTGAATAAAAAAGAAAAGACAGATTCAAGCATTTCCAATGAGCACTAAAATGAAGAAAAGACAGTCTCGTTCATTCACCTCCCACCCAACCCTCACTAACGCGATCCCTCCGAAGACTGAATAAAAAAGACAAGACAGATTCAAGCATTTCCAATGAGCACTAAAATGAAGAAAAGACAGTCTCGTTCATTCACCTCCCACCCAACCCTCACTAACGCCAACACACCGAAGACTGAATAAAAAAGAAAAGACAGATTCAAGCATTTCCAATGAGCACTAAAATGAAGAAAAGACAGTCTCGTTCATTCTCCTCCCACCCAACCCTGACTAATGCCAACACACCGAAGACTGAATAAAAAAGAAAAGACAGATTCAAGCATTTCCAATGAGCACTAAAATGAAGAAAAGACAGTCTCGTTCATTCACCTCCCACCCAACCCTCACTAACGCCAACACACCGAAGACTGAATAAAAAAGAAAAGACAGATTCAAGCATTTCCAATGAGCACTAAAATGAAGAAAAGACAGTCTCGTTCATTCACCTCCCACCCAACACTCACTAACGCCAACACACCGAAGACTGAATAAAAAAGAAAAGACAGATTCAAGCATTTCCAATGAGCACTAAAATGAAGAAAAGATAGTCTCGTTCATTCACATCCCACCCAACCCTTACTAAAGCCAACACACCGAAGACTGAATAAAAAAGAAAAGACAGATTCAAGCATTTCCAATGAGCACTAAAATGAAGAAAAGACAGTCTCGTTCATTCACCTCCCACCCAACCCTCACTAACGCCAACACACCGAAGACTGAATAAAAAAGAAAAGACAGATTCAAGCATTTCCAATGAGCACTAAAATGAAGAAAAAACAGTCTCGTTCATTCACCTCCCACCCAACCCTCACTAACGCCAACACACCGAAGACTGAATAAAAAAGAAAAGACAGATTCAAGCATTTCCAATGAGCACTAAAATGAAGAAAAGACAGTCTCGTTCATTCACCTCCCACCCAACCCTCACTAACGCCAACACACCGAAGACTGAATAAAAAAGAAAAGACAGATTCAAGCATTTCCAATGAGCACTAAAATGAAGAAAAGATAGTCTCGTTCATTCACCTCCCACCCAACCCTTACTAACGCCAACACACCGAAGACTGAATAAAAAAGAAAAGACAGATTCAAGCATTTCCAATGAGCACTAAAATGAAGAAAAGACAGTCTCGTTCATTCACCTCCCACCCAACCCTCACTAACGCCAACACACCGAAGACTGAATAAAAAAGAAAAGACAGATTCAAGCATTTCCAATGAGCACTAAAATGAAGAAAAGACCGTCTCGTTCATTCACCTCCCACCCAACCCTCACTAACGCCAACACACCGAAGACTGAATAAAAAAGAAAAGACAGATTCAAGCATTTCCAATGAGCACTAAAATGAAGAAAAGACAGTCTCGTTCATTCACCTCCCACCCAACCCTCACTAACGCGATCCCACCGAAGACTGAATAAAAAAGAAAAGACAGATTCAAGCATTTCCAATGAGCACTAAAATGAAGAAAAGACAGTCTCGTTCATTCACCTCCCACCCAACCCTCACTAACGCGATCCCACCGAAGACTGAATAAAAAAGAAAAGACAGATTCAAGCATTTCCAATGAGCACTAAAATGAAGAAAAGACAGTCTCGTTCATTCACCTCCCACCCAACCCTCACTAACGCGATCCCACCGAAGACTGAATAAAAAAGAAAAGACAGATTCAAGCATTTCCAATGAGCACTAAAATGAAGAAAAGACAGTCTCGTTCATTCACCTCCCACCCAACCCTCACTAACGCGATCCCACCGAAGACTGAATAAAAAAGAAAAGACAGATTCAAGCATTTCCAATGAGCACTAAAATGAAGAAAAGACAGTCTCGTTCATTCACCTCCCACCCAACACTCACTAACGCCAACACACCGAAGACTGAATAAAAAAGAAAAGACAGATTCAAGCATTTCCAATGAGCACTAAAATGAAGAAAAGATAGTCTCGTTCATTCACATCCCACCCAACCCTTACTAAAGCCAACACACCGAAGACTGAATAAAAAAGAAAAGACAGATTCAAGCATTTCCAATGAGCACTAAAATGAAGAAAAGACAGTCTCGTTCATTCACCTCCCACCCAACCCTCACTAACGCCAACACACCGAAGACTGAATAAAAAAGAAAAGACAGATTCAAGCATTTCCAATGAGCACTAAAATGAAGAAAAAACAGTCTCGTTCATTCACCTCCCACCCAACCCTCACTAACGCCAACACACCGAAGACTGAATAAAAAAGAAAAGACAGATTCAAGCATTTCCAATGAGCACTAAAATGAAGAAAAGACAGTCTCGTTCATTCACCTCCCACCCAACCCTCACTAACGCCAACACACCGAAGACTGAATAAAAAAGAAAAGACAGATTCAAGCATTTCCAATGAGCACTAAAATGAAGAAAAGATAGTCTCGTTCATTCACCTCCCACCCAACCCTTACTAACGCCAACACACCGAAGACTGAATAAAAAAGAAAAGACAGATTCAAGCATTTCCAATGAGCACTAAAATGAAGAAAAGACAGTCTCGTTCATTCACCTCCCACCCAACCCTCACTAACGCCAACACACCGAAGACTGAATAAAAAAGAAAAGACAGATTCAAGCATTTCCAATGAGCACTAAAATGAAGAAAAGACCGTCTCGTTCATTCACCTCCCACCCAACCCTCACTAACGCCAACACACCGAAGACTGAATAAAAAAGAAAAGACAGATTCAAGCATTTCCAATGAGCACTAAAATGAAGAAAAGACAGTCTCGTTCATTCACCTCCCACCCAACCCTCACTAACGCGATCCCACCGAAGACTGAATAAAAAAGAAAAGACAGATTCAAGCATTTCCAATGAGCACTAAAATGAAGAAAAGACAGTCTCGTTCATTCACCTCCCACCCAACCCTCACTAACGCGATCCCACCGAAGACTGAATAAAAAAGAAAAGACAGATTCAAGCATTTCCAATGAGCACTAAAATGAAGAAAAGACAGTCTCGTTCATTCACCTCCCACCCAACCCTCACTAACGCCATCAGACTGAAGACTGAATAAAAAAGAAAAGACAGATTCAAGCATTTCCAATGAGCACTAAAATGAAGAAAAGACAGTCTCGTTCATTCACCTCCCACCCAACCCTCACTAACGCGATCCCACCGAAGACTGAATAAAAAAGAAAAGACAGATTCAAGCATTTCCAATGAGCACTAAAATGAAGAAAAGACAGTCTCGTTCATTCACCTCCCACCCAACCCTCACTAACGCCATCACACCGAAGACTGAATAAAAAAGAAAAGACAGATTCAAGCATTTCCAATGAGCACTAAAATGAAGAAAAGACAGTCTCGTTCATTCACCTCCCACCCAACCCTCACTAACGCGATCCCACCGAAGACTGAATAAAAAAGAAAAGACAGATTCAAGCATTTCCAATGAGCACTAAAATGAAGAAAAGACAGTCTCGTTCATTCACCTCCCACCCAACCCTCACTAACGCCAACACACCGAAGACTGAATAAAAAAGAAAAGACAGATTCAAGCATTTCCAATGAGCACTAAAATGAAGAAAAGACAGTCTCGTTCATTCACCTCCCACCCAACCCTCACTAACGCGATCCCACCGAAGACTGAATAAAAAAGAAAAGACAGATTCAAGCATTTCCAATGAGCACTAAAATGAAGAAAAGACAGTCTCGTTCATTCACCTCCCACCCAACCCTCACTAACGCGATCCCACCGAAGACTGAATAAAAAAGAAAAGACAGATTCAAGCATTTCCAATGAGCACTAAAATGAAGAAAAGACAGTCTCGTTCATTCACCTCCCACCCAACCCTCACTAACGCCATCACACTGAAGACTGAATAAAAAAGAAAAGACAGATTCAAGCATTTCCAATGAGCACTAAAATGAAGAAAAGACAGTCTCGTTCATTCACCTCCCACCCAACCCTCACTAACGCGATCCCACCGAAGACTGAATAAAAAAAGAAAAGACAGATTCAAGCATTTCCAATGAGCACTAAAATGAAGAAAAGACAGTCTCGTTCATTCACCTCCCACCCAAACCTCACTAACGCCATCACACCGAAGACTGAATAAAAAAGAAAAGACAGACTCAAGCATTTCCAATGAGCACTAAAATGAAGAAAAGACAGTCTCGTTCATTCACCTCCCACCCAACCCTCACTAACGCCATCCCACCGAAGACTGAATAAAAAAGAAAAGACAGATTCAAGCATTTCCAATGAGCACTAAAATGAAGAAAAGACAGTCTCGTTCATTCACCTCCCACCCAACCCTGACTAACGCCAACACACCGAAGACTGAATAAAAAAGAAAAGACAGATTCAAGCATTTCCAATGAGCACTAAAATGAAGAAAAGACAGTCTCGTTCATTCACCTCCCACCCAACCCTCACTAACGCCAACACACCGAAGACTGAATAAAAAAGAAAAGACAGATTCAAGCATTTCCAATGAGCACTAGAATGAAGAAAAAACAGTCTCGTTTATTCACCTTCCACCCAACCCTCACTAACGCGATCCCACCGAAGACTGAATAAAAAAGAAAAGACAGATTCAAGCATTTCTAATGAGCACTAAAATAAAGAAAAGACAGTCTCGTTCATTCACCTCCCACCCAACCCTCACTAACGCCAACACACCGAAGACTGAATAAAAAAGAAAAGACAGATTCAAGCATTTCTAATGAGCACTAAAATGAAGAAAAGACAGTCTCGTTCATTCACCTCCAACCCAACCCTCACTAACGCCAACACACCGAAGACTGAATAAAAAAGAAAAGACAGATTCAAGCATTTCCAATGAGCACTAAAATGAAGAAAAGACAGTCTCGTTCATTCACCTCCCACCCAACCCTCACTAACGCGATCCCACTGAAGACTGAATAAAAAAGAAAAGACAGATTCAAGCATTTCCAATAAGCACTAAAATGAAGAAAAGACAGTCTCGTTCATTCACCTCCCACCCAACCCTCACTAACTCCATCACAGCGAAGACTGAATATAAATGGAAAAAAAAGTTTCAAGCATTTCCCATGAGCACTAGAATGAAGAAAAGACAGTCTCGTTCTTTTACCTCCCACCCAACCCTCACTAATGCCATCACACAGAAGACTGAATAAAAAAAGGGTAGATTCAAGCATTTCCCATGAGCACTAGAGTGAAGAGTGGACAGTCTCGTTCTTACACCTCCTACCCAACCCTCACTAACGCCATCACTTTGAAGAATGAATAAAAAAAAGACAATTCATGAGTATTCTTGAAGTCGATTCTTTTCTTCTCTTTCTTTTTTTCTTTTTTCTTTTTTTTTTTTTTTTTTTTCGTGGAGCAGACCTTTAGCTTATACCGTTTCGAACAAAACCTCCGGCCGATGTCTATCTTGTTAACAACAAAACACGATGTGGGATTGACTTCAAATTTCAAGACAAACTGGGGGTGTCCTGGAAGTCAATAGATATAGTGTCATTCAGACTTCAGTTAGAGGTTTGAAAAACTTGCAGGATGTCGTTTTGTTGTTATTCTCTTTGTCATTATGTTATCAGTACTATTACTGGGTACGATTATAAGTCTTTCTTTTTTTTTGCTCCAGTGTTCGTACGCTATCTTCAACGTTAGCGAGTCCTTTCCTCCTTCTTTTCTTGATATATATAGCCTGTCTATGTCTTCTCTTGCATATAAGGCCTTATGCATCGTCATCAACTTTCTTGTTCCCTTGTCCTCAAGTCCATTTCAAGAATTGTCTCGAGTATATTCCAGGGAAGACAATCCAGCTATTTATCTCTTTAATGAGAACTTTTAGTTTCGAGAAATTTTCTTGTTCGTCTGATGTATTCTTTACTGATTCTCAAGTATTTGGAATTTTCGATCTCTTAAAACGTTATTTCTTGATTTGGCAGTTCCATTCCTTCCTTTGTTTGTCTTTTTCCATTTCTTATAATAAGCAGAGCACATTTTTAAACCAAATTCCCTCCCTATATCCCGGTTGTATATTCTTATTGATTGTATCATAGTTTCCAATTCTTTTCCATATTTTTTTTTTGGCTAATAGCTTTATATCATCCATGTACATAAGGTAATTAATCTTTTCTTGTGTTTTTGTAAAGTGGTTGGCCCCAGTACATTTTCTTAGTATGTAATTGAGTGGCATCATTGTTATTATAAATAGTAATGACGAGAACTCATTTCCCTGGAAGATGCCCCTCTGGATTTTCTCCGTTGTCAATTCCACTTTCCAGTTTTTCATGGCTTCCAGGATTATTATTATTATTGTTGTTCTTGTTTTTGTTATTGTTGTTATAACAAGAGTAGCATATTGTAACTGTTAAAATATGTAAAGTTGCTCAATATGTAAAGACAGACCTGAACAACAAATTCCCTATTTCTTACGCTGTTACTTCAAGTTTCATGTTAGGAAGGGTTGGATCATTTGACTCTGATTTGTTGTCCTCCCAGTATAAAACTTTAAATCCAGAAATATTTTACTATTTTAGTTCATCAACTCCAACGTCTGTCCCACAATCTTTGCTACATTTTGTGTTTGAAATTCATATACTAATGTAGCAATTATTATGCCACAGATTATTGTTTATAGCTGTCTCTGTCCCATAATAGATGTCATACTTAGTGAATAAATTTATATGAAAATATAAAAATTATTTTGGGACAGTGGCAATAATATTGTACTGGTAATATAATTCACTTCTGAAAAATTACATTGAGGAGAAACTGAATGAAAGCACAAAAAGAATTTACTTACCTTTATTTTCTATTTTAATAGTTTAGGTTTTTGATCAATGTCAAGGTTATCTTTTGAAAATAAAACTCTTTATTTTCATTGAGTTATTTTCTATATTTTCTTGTAATTAGTTATATATATATATATATATATATATGTGTGTGTGTGTGTGTGTGTGTGTGTGTGTGTGTGTGTGTGTGTGTGTGTGTGTGTGTGTACTCGTTTTCTCCGCGGTTATATATCTCGAATCAAAGGTTTTTTCTATTTTATATTTTTTTACCAAAACAAAACCGAACAAAAGGTTTTAACATTTCACGGCCTGGCTATCATCTGGAAACAACCCAATCCGGAGAATAAAAAGTGGCCAATATAAAATCGATATTTCGTTTCATATTTATAAACCTTCAATCATCATCAGCCCCTATGGGAAAATTCCTAAAAAAAGAAAGAAAGAAAAAAGAAAAAAATGGACCCTTTTTTACAATGCATTTAATGAAGACCTCTAAATTTTTTTTAAAGACTTATAGCGATACCATGATCACCATAAAACTATTTAATGCTTAAAAACGAATCACACGAGAAAACAGAAATATTATTAATTTTGACTTGTATTTTTCTTCAAAATTTTTGTTGGTTTTCATCGCAACTCATTACATTCATTATTTCTATGACAGCGGTGGTTGGTTTTGTCAACTTTTGTTGGGTTAGTTAACACCGAAGTCGTTATTTTTTTTGCAAGAAATTGTATGGTTCCAAATAACTAATTCAATAATATTTTAATAATAGAAATTATTTGTTTTCACGCAGTTAAATAGTTTTAGCTGATTGATTGACTGATTAATTGATTGATTTTAGCGGCATGTCAGACCGTTTAGGGTTATTTTATGCCAAGAGTTAAGGAAATCACTTTCATTTCACGTTAATTGGTGCATTTTTGTTTTGTTTTTACAAAAAAAAGATTTTGTTCATTTTTACCCACAGTATTTTCGAATCTGACAAATTTTGAAAATATATTTGATCCGATAATCGAGCTATTAATACACACACACACACACACACATACACATACATACACATACACACACATACAAACACATACACGCACACATTTATGTGTATGTGTGTATGTATGTGTGTGCGTGTGTATCAAGTTGGAAGAAATGTAATATTCAGTTTTCTAGATGAATGTTTTAGACAATATTCATTATATACTATTGTTTCTTGTTACCATTTAGGAATGATACAATGAGCAATTTTATCATTTTTTCGGATAATAATAATAATAATAATAATAATAATAATAATAATAATAATAATAATAATAATATTAAAATTTGCAAAATTGTCGACTTTGCTGTCCCGGCGGACCACAGAATAAAACTAAAAGAATGTTAAAAAAGAGATAAGTACTTCGACCTTGCTAGAGAATTAAAAAAAACTGCGGAACATGAAGGTGACAATTATATCAATATGCATATGATTGGTGCTTTTGGCACGGTAACTAAAGGATTATTAAAGGGCCTGGAAGATTTGGAAGTTGGCGGCCGAGAGGAGACCATCCAAACAAAAGCATTATTGAAAACGGCCAGAATACTGAGAAGAGTCCTGGAGACTTGAGGAGACTTGCTATCACTCAATCTCCAGTGAAAGACCATCAGCTTACGCTGATGTGAAAAACTCTAATAATAATTATACTGCTCATTATCTTCAGTATTCACCCGTATATATGTCCCAATTAAAGAACACATTAGACGTTTTATTGTTTGAGTTTTAGAAAGGTGTCAATGGTTGTATGATAACAAAATCAATCCCGTGCATTTTAGGGGGATGATATCTTGAATGAAATAAATAAGTAAAGTAGTAGTCGAGGGCGATCCGAAGGCTCCCTTTTCAATAGCTACAACATCGAGATGTAGGGGAGGGCGCTACTCCTTTCCCTGGATTGCTCCACTTTACACTTGATACGTACCTTATAATGCTGAGTGTTAAGCAAGGAGGTATCAAGTACCATTTTTTAAAAGTTTTTGGTATGACTCGACCTGGGATTGAACCCCGGTCTCCCGAACCAGTGGCGAACACTCTTGTCATTAGAACATTTTTCCTGTTTTCAAAGTTGGGATTTCAATCGAAAGTACGAAGTTCCTTCGTCAACAGAAAGGGAGAGATCTTTCATCGCGATTATGTCCTCCTTCTGCTCAATTGATAAAAGATCAACAAGAAGAAGCCAGTTGAAAAAAAGCCTCTTTTATCCTCCTTATTCTCTTGAATTTGTTCCTTCTGATTATCACTTGTTTAAGGGATTACCGAATTATTTGGATGATCTTAGGTTGACATCAAGACAACAGGTTTAACACGGATTTGCATTAAAACCTAAAGTATTTTACCATGTCTTCAAGTACGAGGTGCATACGATAGGTTTCAAGACTTTTTTCTTATGGGCATTTAAAATTATCGTAGACTCTTGAAAATTCACGATGTTATTGCTATATATCTTATGAGATGACTGACCAATTATTATGATTTCAGCTTCAAATGAACAGCTACAGCAGAAATTGGAATACACCCTACTGAAGCCTGATTGTCACAACTGGTGAATTTCAAAAATGCAATCTGAACCCGAGGACACTTTAGAAGAATGATATGCAATAAAATTATGTTTTAAACTTGGAAAAAATATCACAGAAATATATGGGATGCTTCAGACTGCTTTTCAACCATCTTGCATGAATCGAGCATCAGTTTTTGAGTGGCATAAGAGATTTAAGGAAGGCAGGAAGTCAGTGAGGGATGATGAGAGGTGTGGGAGGAGTAAGGAAGTCAATACACCAGAGTTGATTGGCTAAACGGTTAGGGTTAGGGTTACTATGTTGAGGTTTTAAGGGAGTTCAAGAAGAGATTCCGTCGGAAGAGGCCAGCACTCTTCAAATCGGGTCAGTGGCATTTCCACCAGGACAATACACCAGTCAACAACTCCATCCTTGTCACAGACTATTTGACCAAGATTGGCATCAAGACAGTTCTTCAGCCTCCCTATAGTCCAGTCCTTGCTCCCTGTGACTTTTGGTTATTCCCTAAGCTCAGAAGACAATGGAGGAGATGAAAGAGGCTGTGATGAAGGTCATTGACACGCTCACACAAGAGGACTTCCATAGGGCCTTCCAGAAGCTGTTGGAACGGTACAACAAGTGCATTGCAGCCAGAGGAGGTTAGTTCGAAGGAGACTAGAGTTTCATGTGAGTACTGTCAATAAAAGTGCCCATACGAAAAACGTCTCGAAACTTCTTGTATGCACCTCGTAACTCAGAAGAATCCTTAGTAAACAATTATGACTTCAAGTAACTATTCTTAATACAAATAATTGATTCAGTCAATTATATGATTTCAAGTATTCCTATTTGATACAAATATTTTGCTTTTATGCAATAATTCCCACTTAGATAATAATAATTGAACATGAAGGTGACAATTATACCAATTATGATTGGTGCTTTTGGTACAGTAACTAAAGGATTATTAAAGGGACTGGAGGACTTGGAAGTTGGAGGATGAGTGGAGACCATCCAAACTACTATATTATTGAAAACGGCCAGAGTACTGAAAAGAGTCCTGGAGACTTGAGGAGACTTGCTGTCACTCAAACTCCAGTGAAAGACCTTCAGCTAACGCTGAAGTGAAAAACTCTAATAATAATAATAATAATAATAATAATAATTCAAGTTCTTAGGAATATTAGAAGCTGATACCATCAAACAAGCAGAGGTAAAAGAAAAAACTAAAAAGAGTATCTCAAACAAACGAGAAAATTTCTCAAAATCAGACTCTGTAGCTGGAATCTCATTCAAGGGATAAACAGCTGGGCTTGTAATATACTCAGGACAATTCTTAAAATGAACTAGGGTACAAGAAATTTAATGACGATGCATGAGGCCTTATATTTGAGAGAAGATATAGACAGACTATATATGTCAAGAAAAGAAGGAGGAAAAGGATTCGCCAGCATTAAAGATAGCGTACGAGGACTTGAGGATAACATTAAAAAGAGCAAAAAACGACGAATTACAGCGACCAGAAAGAGCACAGACAACATAAAGATCAACAAAACAACAATAACTAGAAAACAATGAATGGGAAGAAAAATAACTGTATGGATATTTCATGCGACAAACTAACAAAATCTCACACGGGACGGCCTGGATATGGCGAAGAAAGGGATACTTTACGCGAGAGACCAAATCTCTTCTGATAGTAGCACAAAATAACGCCATAAGGACCAACTATGTTAAAGCGAAAAATAGATAAGACACAACAGAATAGTAAATGTAGATTATTTGGGGACAAGGACGAAACGATAAATTACATAATAAGCGAATGTAACAAACTATCATAAAGGGAGTATAAGACTAGACATGACTGGGTGGGCAAGGTGATCTATTGGGAATTGTGCAAGAAATTGAAATTTGACCATACTACTAAATGGTATATGCACAACCAAGAATCTGTTCAGAAGAATGAGATGTATAAAATTCTTAGGGATTTTAAGATACAAACAGAACACCTAATGCCAACCAGATGACCAGACCAAAATGATAATTAACAACAAAAAAAGAGAACCTGCCTTAGAGTGGACTTTGCCGTCCCAGCGGACCACAAAGTAAAAATCAGCGAAAATAAAAAGAGAGACAAGTATTTAGACCTTGCCAGTAAACTAAAAAAGCTAGGAAATATGAGGATGACGGTGATACCGGTTGTAGTTGGTACTATTTACCAACCCCTCCGCTCGGGCAGGATATGACACAAGATCAATTTTTTTAAGCGGAGTTTAACAGGTTTGAATTCAGAGTTTTCCTTCTCCTAGACTAGTTGCCTAACCATGGCTGAAGAACCTAGTCTGTCCTACTATTTACCCATAGCTGGAGGGAGAATTATTGGATTCATACCTTTCCCAAGGGTATTAGTGCTATGTGAAATGCAATCAATCTCGTCCAGGATTTGAACTCGTATCGCCGTGTTCATTTCCTACGGCGATAACGACTACACCACGGGCACCTCCGGTTGTAGCTGGTACACTTGGAACGATCCCCAAAAATTTAGTAAGGAGGGTGGAAGAGTTTAAAATCGGAGGACGGGCCGAGACCATCCAAACTACATCATTGTTAAGATCGGTTAGAATAATGAGAAGAGTCCTGGACACCTGAGGAGACTTGTTGTCATTCAGACTCGAATGAAAGACTATCAGCTAATGCTGGTATGAGAAGCTCGTAAGAATTATCATAATAATTTGTCAGAGTACTGTTCACAAAAAGCAAGTTCAGAGCGTAGGGATTTCATGTCTAGAGTCGTAAACATTAGTGGGTTGCCATGAATGATAGAAGTTCGAGAAAGAGTTAATATTTGGCTGTTAGACACGGAGCAAAGAGAAAACTGACCAGTGCCCATATATTCGTCCGCCGTCCATGTTGCGAAACGAAACAGGCGCTGTCACCCTCTTACCACAACCCTAATAACGCTAATAACGAAGAGTGAATAAAAAAGACAATACCACCCAGAATTCTGGAATTCGTTTTGTTTCTTCTCTTTTTTTCTTTGTAGAGCTAATCCGTGGCTTATACAGTTTCAACCAAAACCTCCGGCCGATTTCTATTTTCTTAACAACAAAACACAACGTGGGATTGAGATCAAATTGCAAGAGAAACTAGGGGAGTCGTTGAACACAACTGCCACACAGCCATTCAAAATTGAATGAAAAACCAGCAGTTAGAAGTGTGAATAAATTTGCAGGGTGTAAATTGATGTGAAAAAAAAACTTGTAGGAGGCAAATTAATAAAAAATAATGCCTCGTCGAGATATTGAATAATATTAAATAAAAATTTCAGAACTAAATAAAAAGCAGAAATAATTGTACATTCAATTGATTGGTTGATTTCAAGGGTACGTCAACCCATCTAGGGTTATTTCGTACCTAGAGGTTAGGGAATCGCGTTCATTGTATGTTCATATTTACATTATTTCTCTAGTGCTTTCTTAGGAGATTTTGGGGGGGAGTAGGGGTAAACTCGCTTATGTGATATCAAATATTCCTATTTAATGCAAATAATTTGAACACACTTGTATGGTTTCAATTAACTAATAATAATAATAATCCTCAGTAAACAATTAGAGCTTAAAGTAACTATTCTTAATAAAAATGGTAGTGTAATTGTTAGCAAGCTTGGTTAACAAACCTTCACGAGTGTGTGTTCGAGTTTCATTGAATGCCCATTCAAACGGCCTTGTGCCACATCTAAACAAAAAGCTTTGTAAATTACCAACTATTCCAATCTAATACAAATAATTTACACACAGTTATGTAATTTCTAGTATTCCTATTTAATACTAATAAATTTATGGTTTCAAGTAATTATCTCAAATCAATAATAGTCATTTGTTTGCACACAGTTAAATAGTTTCAAGTAACAAATAAAAATCCTTAATAGATAATAACAGATAATAATTTTCAAAGAATTCTGTTTGTCTCATAGAGAAACCATGAAGGGTTATTCCACATTCCTCAGATCTCCAGAACTGGAGCCTCACCAACATGTAGTTTAGAATCATACCCAGGACATCCTCTTTTTTTTGGGGGGGGGGCGTTAGTGCTGACCTCTTGGTAGGGGATACACCCAACGTATTGTAAGCCCATTTTAAAGGACTGGTACATTTAATTGATGGAAAGAGATTGTACATAAATCTACCAGGCATCACAACGCTAAATGCTCTTGTATTCTTACATGAATATCGTTTGAACTACATGGAGCGAAATAATAATAATAATAATAATAATAATAATAATAATAATTTTCTTCTTTCTAAAGAGAAAACAATTACAGTAATTCCTATTGAAGTATACGATGACGGATAATATTAATTGTTTCCAGGATGCCAATTCAGTTGGCGATAATATTTGTCACTGCCTCCCACCAGACAGGACTTGACACAAGGTCAAAAGCCCGAAGGCCGATTAAAGTGGGGATAAAGGGGAGGGGAAGGTCGGGAACGGGCCGAGATTCGAACCCTGCTTGTCATTGACTCACTAAGTGCAATGTGGATCTAATGAGTTAAGCAGTATCACAGACCTAAATCTAGGTCCGGGCGCGTATGCCAGAATATTGCTTGAACTTGACCGTGAGGTCTAGTGCTATACAAGGCGTGCATAGGGATCTGAAAAGCAGCTCGCCCACCCGAAGGTTGCCCACCCGAAGCTGGGCGCCTATTCGGCCCCGAATCTGCTCTTGATTTCGATCGCCCATCCGGCACGAATGCCAGACGGCCCAGCCAAACGGCCGAGAAGCGATCCATTTCAGTTGGCGATATATTAAGAGTCTCTAAGTTGCTTATTTTTCGTTTTTCTTGATAGTTTGGGAGACCATTGTTAGTAATTTCGATTCTCACTTGGTGCCACATTCTTCTGCCATACAACCAAGTCACTCATTACCTGAAAGGAAAAGACTGCTTTTTGATTTTAAGACTTTTATTTTATATCAAAGAATAAATTCCCGATGGGACTTTTTGGTGCCTTTTTGTCTCGGGTTGCCTTGTTCTTCTTGCCAACCGCTTTACGATCTAAAAAACAGGAATAATTATTGTATCTCAGAAGTCCAAAAACGCAGAAGAAGCCATCCAATACTCTTGTATCCGCCATGTTTGTTATTGCTATTAATTAGAAAACTTTCTTTAGTTTGGGAAACAGACTTACAGTATCTACTTTTACAAAGTGGACACCCATCTCAGAACAGGATCATTGCTGCTAAACTTCGGTGATCTGAAGGGAACAAGTGTTTTCAGTGGAATTTTCGAGTAATGTTAATAAATTTAACTTTTTGATGAAGATTTATAAATCATTATTATCAATAAGTAATTGACAAGTAATTTCTTTCATTTTATCAATACTTCAGTCAACTTTTTATCAACACTTTATTCAACACATTATTATCACTTCACTCCACACATTATTATGACGACGCTCCACTCTTTATCATAATTTCACTCTCATCTCTTTATTATTATCACTTCTCTCAACTCTTCATTATTATTATTATTATTATTATTCAGTGTTTGTAAACTTTTCACTCCAATGTTTGAAGGTGATCTTTCACCAGGGTCTGAGAGACAGCAAATATCCTCACGTCTCCAGGACTCGTCTCAGTATTCTGGTCGACCTCAACAATGCTGTAATCTGAATGGTCTCGGCTCCGATTTCCCACTTCTCCAGCTCCCTTTCCAAGCCTTTTGAGACCGTTCAAGTGCACCAATTACAATCGGTATCACCGTCACCTTCATGTTCCACAATTATTTTCATTTCTCAATCAACGCCTAAGTATTTGTCAATCTTTTCGTTTTCTTTGATTTCCACTTAGTGGTTCGCCGAGGTGGCAAAATTTGCAATACATTAAGTTTACTTTTTTGTCAATAATCACGTCTTCTAGCCGGGATTTAAGTGATAAATTTGTATCTCAAAATCCCAGAAATTTTATGCGTCTCATTCTCTCGGAAAGATTCTGGTTTGGTAGTTTGGTTAA
Source organism: Sepioteuthis lessoniana (assembly GCA_963585895.1). Classification (NCBI taxonomy): domain Eukaryota; kingdom Metazoa; phylum Mollusca; class Cephalopoda; order Myopsida; family Loliginidae; genus Sepioteuthis; species Sepioteuthis lessoniana. The sequence goes on along the minus strand of OY757932.1, from coordinate 13,049 downwards.
ATTTCAATTTCTTGTTCAATTTCCAATAGATCACTTTACCAGCCCCAGTCGTACTAACCCAGTCGTACCAAATCTTATACTCCCTTTTGTGCTAGTTTGTTACATTCGCTTACGATGGGATGAATCGTTTCGCTTTTTTTTTTCTCCACAAAACCTACACTTGTTATTTTGTTCCGTATGATCCATTTTTGCTTTAATATAATTAGTCCTTATGGCGTCGTTTTGTCCTGCTTCTTCGATAGATTCAGTTTCTATCTTTCGATTTTCCTTTCGTAGCTATCTCCATGTTTTTTCGTGTGCAATCTCACCAGTTTGTTGTTTGAAATACAGTTGTTTTTCTTCCCATTTCTGTTTCGTCGAGTTTATTGTTTTTTTCCGTTTGCACTTGGCTTGCCGATGCTATTATTATTAGCTGCGGTATTTAATCTTTCTTTGCTCTTTTTAATGTAGTTCTCAAGTTTTTGTATTGATGCATCAACACAATCTGCATTGCTGGCGTATCCTCTTCCTCCTTTTTGACATATATAGTCTGTTTAGGTCATATTTGGAATGTAAGAAATTGTGGATCGTCACCCAACTTTCTTGTCCTTAAGTCAATTTATCTGAGTTTATCCCTTGTCCATTTATAGAATGTCTTACAAAGGAGACAGTCTTGGTGTTTATTTTTTTGATAAGATTTCTGCTACCGAGTTTGGTTTCGAGAAGTTTTCTCGCTCGGCTGAGATACTCTTTTCTTATTTTTTTTCTTTCATCTCCGCTTGTTTGATGATGTCCGCTTCCAATATTCCCAACTTCTTGTAATTTTCCTTTTCTTCAAACGTTCTAATGTTTTTTCTGATTTGGCTGTTCAAGTCCTTCCGCAAGTTTTCTTTTTCCATTATAAGCATGGCACGTTTTTATGCCAAATTCCATTCTGATATCTTAGCTGAATCTTCTTATGGCTTGTATCAGAATCTCCTGTAAGTTTTCACTTTTTGCAAATAGCTTCATGTCATTAATGTAGATTAGATGATTAATCTTTTCTTGTGATTCTATAAATTTGTAGCCTCCAATGCATTTCCTAATTATGCAATTAAGTGGCATCATTGCTAAACGGTAACAGCGCATCTCCATGGAATAGACCTCTCTGGATTTTCACTGATGCTAAAGTTTTTCTTCCTGCTATTAATTCGATTTTCTACTTTTTCATGTCTTCTGTGATGAGTTTTATGACTTTTTCGGATATTTTGTACATTTTCACACAACCTATTATCCAAGTTTACAGGAAGTGTTCGCCAATGGTCCGGGAGACCGGGGTTCAATCCCAGGTCGAGTTATACCAAAGACTCAAAAAATAGTACTTGATGCCGCCTTGCTTAGCACTCAGCACTATAAGGTGGAGGATCAAAGGTAAAGTGGAGCAATCCAGGGAATGGAGTAGCGTCCTTCCCTACACCTCAGTGTAGTAGCTATTGAAAAGAGAGCCCTCGGGTCACCCTCGACTAAGGTCGCCAACTTTACTTTATTTACTACTTATTTATAGCCAATCTATGCCATGGCTACATTTTGACCCCCTCGTTTTGGACTCCTTGAAGATGTGCTGATCAGTGTACAGAAAGTCAGCTGTTCTTTTTGTTCACCTGTGGTATCCCTATTATTTTTCCGAGTTTTCAAACAAGTTTTAACAAAAAGTTTTTCTCTAGGGTCTTACGTATTTAGTACAACAATTTTAAACATGCTGTGGTCTAGATGGTCTCGATTCTTCCTCTGATTTCTAGTTCATCTGATCTCTATAATACACACATACACATGCTGCCTCAAATAAAGGCAGTTGCGGCCCAAAAAGCCTTCATTAGATGATTTTACCTTAAGTTTATAATTTGCATCTCAAGTCCATTCGATAGAGTAAAGACATTCCACTCGAGGAAATGAAAGAACTCACCCGAAAGTATGGAAGACTTCAAACGAAAGATTTTAATAGATTCTTAACTCTTATTATAAACAAACTGCGCCGTTTTTAGATAGAAATCTGTTTGTCATGTTGTAATTCACTGTTTTTCTTCACTTTGATACTCCTCACTTCATAGCAGTCAGAGTCTAGTCTGTTTGACTTCAGAGTTTTGACGTCAGCGAAAGTTATTTTACTTGTTAAAACCCTTGAATGTAAGAATGTACTCGAGTATGTACTCTTTCACTCAAATGAATAAAGCATGTTACTCACAAAACACACTCAGTGTATTTTGGTAGTGTTATGGCATTCAACTAAACTTACAATGGCGTTTAGGATTTTCCACATCATAGGTATGCATGTTATTGGTCAATAGTTGCTGAGGATGGTTTCTTTTGGGGGTCCGAATGGATCGGGGTAGTTCCCCGTTTCATCATCCATTCGAGTAGGTTTGCTTCTAAGAGACAATTACTCAATAGCAGAGCCAATCCGTTGTAGATAAACGTGATTTGTTAAAAACAAGAATCCATGTATACCATCATGCCCTGATGTTTTCCAATTAGGTACTTCCTTCAGTATTGCTATTAACGACTAGAAATGTATGTCCACCTCAAGGCCTTCTTCGAGTCTTTGTAATTCTTTGTTCATGTTATTTACCCATTCGGCCTTTCTGTTATATTCTTTCAGTTGCTATTTTTTACAACAAAATTGATTTGTTTCCTTTGCATTCGATTGTTAGTTTTTCCTTGTGCATTCTTCATAGAATTGTTGGTAGAATTTTCTTTCGTTTTTCTTTGGAAGGTCTTGTTCTGTTTGACTTGCTTGACATTATCTCGTTATCTTTCGTGTCTCCCTTCTTTTGCCAATATCTTTTGATTTATTTCTTCCAAAATTGTATTGTCAGATTTTCGGCAGTTAATTTTTTTTATTCCAATGTGTGCATGCGTTGTTTTTTTGTTTTTTTTTTCATTCCTTAGCATTTTCGCTTGTTGTAGCTGATTCTTTATTTGTCTCTCTAGTCTAATTTCCCATCCAGGTTTTGTAGTTCTGTTCGGGTTCCCTATAAGGATACTAATTTTATCATTGACTAGTTTTGCTCCTGCATAAATTAGCTCGTTTACTGCTGTGATGCAGTCCGTTGGAACATTTTTTTATAATTTATTTACCTATTTTCGTGTCTTGATTCCTGCGGGATGCTAATATAGTCTTCTTTTTGGTCATGATTTTTTATTAACTAAACCTTTTTTCTATCTTGCGTTAATATTAATCTTGTGATACTGAGTTCTGTGGGGTGTTTTGCTATTCAATATTTTTTTGTGTTTCAAATCGTCTATGGAGCTCTTCTTGAGCATATTTTTCACGACTTACCTGTCCATATATTAGTACCTTAAGGTCAGGAAACCAGCCTTTCTTTAAAACCATTCAAGCTTAGTCATCAAGTTTTTGCCTAATTGTATCAAATCTAGCAGATTTTACGCAAATTTTGATCATTCTTTCTTTTTATAACTTCTTTGTGTTGGATGGCTTTTAAAATAACAGTGACTTATATTTTTGCTGTATTTACCTGTCCACTTTATCGTTGTTTTGGCTTTGTTTGTGCGCCTGAAATTAAAACAGCTCACACTCGCAGGATGCCGTCAGGTCTTCTATGTTGGCTATTAAGGGAGCACCTGCCAATCATGCCACGCAGATCTTTTAACTGATTTCCCCGTTGATTTGGTTTTGGATTTAGATGAGAGATTTTTCATGTGTAGTATAATGTAGCAATACCAGACCCAAAGGTTAATGATCAACCATGCTCTTGTTATCGATGTAAACTTTACTTTATTTACTACTTATTTATAGTCAATCTATGACATGGCTACATTTCCACCCGTTCGTTTTGGGCTCCTTGAAGATGTGCTGATCAATGTACAGAAAGACAGCTGTTTTGGGTTTTTTTTGTTGTTCGCCTGTGGTATCCCTATTATTTTCCGAGTTTTCAAACAAGTTTAAACAAAAAGTTTTTCACTGGAGTCTGACGTATTTAGAACAAGAAAGAACATCAGCGAACCACAAAAAAGGATTCTTATACCATTAAAACATCTCAAGTTGAACTTAGAAGAAATTCAAATAACGCTTTTATTCTAATCAGATTCTGTTTCACTTTGATTTTTGATTGCACTTTCTTTCACTTTGTTTTATTTATATTTTCTATTCAAAATTTAAAAATTAAGAAAACTTCAATATTCCAGATAAATTTGCTGCTTTAGAGTAAATCCACCCAACTAGTTTACTAATAGTTTTAGCTACAAATACAAATGAAAAATATCGATTTTATAGCATAAAAATTTGAATTTTAACACACAATCTGGATTCAAAGAAATTTTCTCGGCTGAACAATTTACTTTTGTTTTATATACATTTTTCGGCCAGGGTTCATAATTACTTTCCCATAAGTTTCAGGGATGGTAGAGAAATTATTTTTTAGTCTTTTTAGGGTGTGATATTTTTTGTTATGATTATAATTATTATTTGATTCCTCGTTATTTTTTCTCACCAACGCTAGGTGGGGATCTTTCAGTGGCGTCTAATTGATATCAAGTTTTCTCGGGTCTCCAGGACTCTTCTCAGTATTCTAGCCGATCTTAATGTTGTAGTCGTGATGGTTTCAAGTTTTCCTCTAATTTCCGATTCCTTCGAAGCCTAGTCGGCTGGGTTCGTAGAATTCACCGTCTGCATTTCAACAGTGATAAACCCTCCCCCCCCACACACAAAATGTCCTGTTTATGACAGTCTTGGAGCTTTGGGGACTGTAGAGTACTCTTTCATTGCAATTACTTCCAGGTCAACTCTGACCCAGACTAGTAGTACCTGTAAGGGTCCCATTTATGCGTTAAATAGAACAATTATTCACTAAAATATTATTATTAGTTGCTTGAAGCCATTTTACTGTGTGCAAACAAATGATTAATATGAAATAGAATTATTACTGTTAGATGGACATACTTGTAACCATTTAACTATGTGCAAACAAATGATTATTGTGAAATAGAATTATTAGTGTTAGAATAAATCCTATCTATAAAAGCAGGACTTGGCATTAAATGACCCACAAGGGTTGATATGCCATAAAAACAAATGACTTAACCTAACCAATTCAAATGGTCTTTTTCCGTGCCTTTAGGAACTGTTCAAGCACAACTACAATCACAACCCCTTGTTTTTTCAGCTGTCTGGCAAGATTTAAGTACTTCTTTTTCGCTTTCTTTGATTTTTACTCTCTGGGTTTGCCGGAGGGACAAAAATCCACGAAATTCTTTTCTTCTTGTTAATTAACACTAAGTCCTGCCTTCTGACTGGGGGTCGGGTAATTCCCAAAGAATATTATATGAGTTTCATTTTCAAGGACAGGCGCTCTGGTTTTTACATATACTATTTAATAGAATGACCAAATTTTAATCTCTTGCACAATTCCCATTGGATTTCTTTTCCCACCCACTCGTGCCTAGTTTTGTACTGCTTTTGTGCTAGTTTGTTGCATTCGATAATTATGTGATTAATTGTTTCATCACTGTCTCCACAAACCTACACTTGTTAATCCCATGCGTATGTATTATCAATTTCGCTTTGAAAAATGCTTCTTTGGATTTTCTTTTCTAAAAGGGTTTGCAAGAAATTGCACGTTCAATTTTTCCAGGGCTATTATTATTATAATCATAATTGTTATTTACCACTTCACTCCAAGTCCTCAAAGGTTTTCACGTCAAAATGATAATTTTCCTTTGTTTGTTGAAATAATGGCTGAATATAAAATGCACATTCAACACTTTTCAGCTTTCTATGATTGATGTGTAAACAAAAAGAAAAGCAAAATGCAGCAGACAATTGATCACTAAATGCCAATGATGCAACAGAAGGAGCAGCAGGTGCAGGCATGTGCACAAGTAATGCATTTACAGATTTGAATTGAGGAAATTATTCAACTCAACAACAAAGATCGATCTGCTACACCCCAGAATTTGATGAAAACAGCTGAAATAAAAGAAGTTTTAGTTCTACTTAAAAGCATATCAACTCTTTACGGGTTTTTAAATGCTAAAATTGGAACCATTTGTAAATATTTTATTCTTTGGTTTTGGCATATCAACTCCTTTGGGTAATGTAATGCCAAAATTGGATCCATTTGTAAATGTTTAATTGTTTGGTTTAGTTCATTTGTTTAATGGCATATCAACTCCTTATGGATAATGTAATGCTAAAATTGGATCCATTTGTAAATATTTGATTCTTTGGTTTGGTTTATTTGTTTAATGGCATATAAACTCCTTATGGGTTATGTAATGCCAAAATTGAATCCATTTGTAAATGTTTAATTCTTTGGTTTGGTTTATTTGTTTAATGGCATATCAACTCCTTATGGGTTATGTAATGCGAAAATTGGATCAATTTGTAAATGTTTTATTCTTTGGTTTGATTTATTTGTTTAATGGCATATCAACTCCTTATGGGCTATGTAATGCAAAAATTGGATCCATTTGTAAATGTTTAATTGTAATAAATGTTCAGTGTTCAATCGTTTCGATTTTTTTATTTAATTGCACTATATTGTATGGTTTGTTTTGTTTTGTTTGTTTAATGGCATATCAATCTTCTTGGGTTATTTAACTGTCGAAAGACAGTAGAGTTACTATTTTATTTACAATTATTTGTTTGCATACCTGTTATATATGATAGAATAAAATAAAATAAAATAAACCAAGCAAAACAAAAAAATCGTAATCGAATAAAAGAGAAAATATAACGTTTGTTCCATAATACTAATTAAATTTGAATTTAGATTAAATAAACTAATTGTAGGAACTTTTTTTGCGACAGAAAAAAAAACATGAATAACCATATTTGTCCCCTATTATTCAGTACAGATTGCATAAAAATTTTATAGACTCAATATAACAACTGTTACAAGACAGAGAATGTAAGAATAATCTAAAGGGTCTGGTTTATTTGTTTAACGGCATATCATCTCCTTATGGGTTATTTAATGCCAAAATTTGATTCATTTGTAAATGTTTGTAATATTTTTTCAATGTTCAATTTTTTCTTTTTCTTTTATGTTTTTTTTCTTTTCTTTTTTTTTTTTTTTTTTTTTTGAAATTCACTATTTTGCCTATAATCATTTGTTTGCATATATTTGTATGGTTTCAAGTTTTGTTTAGTTTGGTTTGATTTGATTTGGTTTTATGGTATATCAACCATTGTAGGTTATTTAATGCAAAATCTCTTTATACATATATATTAAATATATGATTTCTAAACCCATTTTGCAGATAATATTTTTAAACGCAGTTAAATGGTTTTACTTATTTCCATCAAATATGAATAATTCTATTTACTGTTAGTCATTTGTTTGCACACAGTATTGCTCTGTATGACAAACAACTAAATTAAATATCAATAATTTGTTTACACACTGTTAAATGTCAAAACAGTTCTATTTCAAACAATTCAGTTTAGCATAAATACACAGTTTAAATGTCAAGTAGTTCTATTTGACCCATCGATAGAACCCTATCAGGTGCTATCACTCCGGGCCAGAGTGGACCTGGGAGCGATAGCAATGAAGGGGTACTCCACATCCCCCAAATTTCCAAGGCTTGAGTCTCATTATCAGATTATATAATGTCATTTACAGGACACTCGTTATGGTGTCTTACCCCTCGGCAGAAATGCAATCGGTGTTTCTGCAACCTCAGCCAACTAGGCCATAGTTTCAAGTATTCCAATCAAATGCTAATAATTCATACACAATTATATGGTTTCAAGTAACTAATAATAATAATAATAATCTTTAGTAAACAGTTGTTATCTTAAAAATAACAAATAATCTGGATACAGATAAATAGTTTCAAGTATTCCTATCGAACATTAATATAATTCTGTTTAGTAATTATCATTTGTCTGCACATTTTATATGGTTTCAAGTATTCCTATTCAATATTAATAATTTTCAAATTGATTTGTTTCACTCATAGATTTTATTTTGCGTCAGAAGAAAATACAGGCAAACAATTATATCTGGAGGTACACACTCATATTTTTGAAAGCATAGATAGATAGATAGATAGATAGATAGATAGATAGATAGATAGATAGTAATCTTCTGATTTATTCCTATCTATCGATTTATTCACCTCAGTATATTTCTTTCTCTCTCTCTCTCTCTCTCTCTCTCTCTCTGAGTATATATATACATATATATACGAGGATGATTAAATAAGTTTCCAGACGTTTTTTGTATGGGCACTTTTATTGATAGTACACACATGAAACTCTAGTCCCCTTCCAAGTCATCTCTTCCAGCTGCAATGCACTTGTACCGTTCCAACAACTTCTGGTAGGCCCTATGGAAGTCCTCTTGTGTGAGCGTGTCAATGACCTTCGTCACAGCATCTTTCATCTCCTCCATTGTCTCCTGTGAGCTTAGGGAATAAGCAAAAGTCACAGGGAGCAAGGTCTGGACTATAGGGAGGCTGATGAAATGTCTTCATGCCCATCTTGGTCAAATAGTCTGTGACAAGGATGGAGTTGTTGACTGGTGCATTGTCCTGGTGGAAATACCACTGACCCGATTTGAAGAGTGCTGGCCTCTTCCCAAGGAATCTCTTCCTGAACTCCCTTAAAACCTCAACATAGTAACCCTAACCGTTTGGCCAATCAACTCTGGTGTATTGACTTCCTTACTCCTCCCACACCTCTCATCATCCCTCACAGACTCCACGCCTTCCTTGAATCTCTTATGCCACTCAAAAACTGATGCTCGATTCATGCAAGATGGTCGAAAAGCAGTCTGAAGCATTCAATGCGTTTCTGTAACATTTTTTCCAAGTTTAATACAGAATTTTATTGCATATCGTTCTTCTAAAGTGCCCTCACGTCCAGACTGCATTTTTGAAATTCACCAGCTGTGACAATCAGGCTTTAGTATGGTGTATTCCAATTGCTGCTGTAGCTGTTCATTTGAAGCTGAAATCATAAAAATAACATAGTGAATTTTCAAGACTCTACGACAATTTTAAATGCCCGTACAAAAAAGTCTGGAAACTTATTGAATGCACCACGTATATATATATATAATATATATATATATATATCAAGCTAGCTAGCTAGCTCACTCTATTCCTTTCTATCTATCTATGTATCTATCTATCCCAACCTATTTCTCTCTCTCTCTCTCTCTCTCTCTCTCTCTCTCTCTCTCTCTCTCTCTCTCTCTTTATCTATCTATCTATCTATCTATCTATCTACCTTGTCTGTTTATATTTCTTTCTCTCAGTATATCAATCTATCTATCTATGTTGATCTATTAATCTATCTATTTAGGCGATTCATCTATATATATATATATATATATATATATATATTATATATATATATATATATTAATCTAACTCCGGCTGTTTATCTATCTATGTATCTATCTTATTATCTCAGTCTGTTCATGTATCTTTCTATTTATGTATCTATCTCTTTATTTAACTCAGTCCATTCATCCATCTCTCAACCAAATTGGCTATTTCAGTCCGCCCATCTATCTATTTATCTATCTATTTGTCTGTCTGTCGTTATGTCTTATTCAGTCTATCTATCTATCTATCTATCTATCTATCTATCTGTGTATCCTATTCTGTTTCTATCTATCAATATATATATATATATATATATATTCGATTTTTCATCTCTATATACATTTTCAATCTGAACATGCCAATAAAAAGAACAAGAGAGCCCTTGGGTTAACGTCTCTCCCATAACAACTTTACTTGCCAAGGAAGTTACTCCCATAACCTTGATAGGGTCCATTTCAGAGAGTCGGTGACAGATTACTCAGGCAAACCACTCTCCTTTAACTATCTTACCTGTCAAGTCAGTAGCATAAGAATCTGTTACCTTCATAGGTAGCCTCGTCAAGAACGAATTAAGAGAGTCAGAGAATACTCAGGGAAAATCACTCGCCCATACCTATCTTACCTGCCTCGACCATATCTTCTAAAGTTGGTATCTTACAGACAATCTTGAAATGAACCAATAAAGAAAACAAGAGAGAAATTGAGCAAATGGCTTACTAAATGACTTTACATATCCAGATAAAGTGGCAACATCTTCTTTTGCTTTCAGGGTGAAAAAAAGGCCACAAATAAATGAGCTAGGAATCGAACAAACCCCTTTCCCATAACATTTTTATTGCCCTGCAATGTTAACAACAAAAGCTGCCGTGTTTATTGTCAACCTTGTCAAGGATCAATTAAAAAATGATAAGAAATGGTTTTGGAATTGAAATAAATGGACTGTATATGAGGAATTAATGTCTACAAAAAAATCTTATGAATTACTGGTAGGGGCAAGATTGTGTTGGGACCACTGAAGATCTGGCTTTTGAATTGTACTTGCCAGTCGACTTCCGGAAGAAGAAGGCGCCATTAAGCTGGAATCAGAAGACGTCATTTTTCGTTTTTTTTAAGATGCTAAAATGAAATTGGTGAAATATAAGTTTTGAGGTTAGAGAGTGAAAAGAAAGAAAGACGAAAAGAGAAAAAACAAAGACTTAAACGGGGAAGGTGAAATATAGAAAAGAGAGATGAA